>JAJONR010010459.1:0-28746 GCA_029582245.1 Solanum etuberosum
GTTAGCATTGTGTGCTTTAGCATTTTGTGTATTAGCTCTTTGAAGAGGCATGATCTAAAAAGCATAAGGATTGATTAGAAATGAGAGGTTGAATCACACTTCACGCATGATAGGAATAGCAAAAGAAGTGGTGTTTTTCTTAGAATACCTAGTAGCCTCCCCCTAATAGGTGTGGCGTGCTTCACTCTCATGAAAGAGACTCTACTTAATGCGTCCTTCAGGAACCCTAGGACTCTTGAACCCAGCTCTGATACCAAGTGTTAGCATTGTGTGCTTTAGCATTTTGTGTATTAGCTCTTTGAAGAGGCATGATCTAAAAAGCATAAGGATTGATTAGAAATGAGAGGTTGAATCACACTTCACGCATGATAGGAATAGCAAAAGAAGTGGTGTTTTTCTTAGAATACCTAGTAGCCTCCCCCTAATAGGTGTGGCGTGCTTCACTCTCATGAAAGAGACTCTACTTAATGCGTCCTTCAGGAACCCTAGGACTCTTGAACCCAGCTCTGATACCAAGTGTTAGCATTGTGTGCTTTAGCATTTTGTGTATTAGCTCTTTGAAGAGGCATGATCTAAAAAGCATAAGGATTGATTAGAAATGAGAGGTTGAATCACACTTCACGCATGATAGGAATAGCAAAAGAAGTGGTGTTTTTCTTAGAATACCTAGTAGCCTCCCCCTAATAGATGTGGCGTGCTTCACTCTCATGAAAGAGACTCTACTTAATGCGTCCTTCAGGAACCCTAGGACTCTTGAACCCAGCTCTGATACCAAGTTTGTCACGCCTAGAGGCTACCCCCTAGGCGCGACACGACGCTTAGTGTCACGAGTGACCCCAAGCTTACCCATCTCTTGACATATCTATATAAGTTCAGTTAAATCATGCTCTGTGCAGAAGCTAAAAGCAGTTAATGTTTGAAATAGGGAAAAGCCCAACAAGTCTGAATATATCAAATATATGAAGATTATAGTGATGCCTGAAACAACACTTAACAACTCGAGTTGAATCTACTTTATGTCTGTAAGCCTCTAACTGAATTGAGTTGCTGGGACATGCCCCCAACTAACTCTACTACCAAGACTGAAATAGAAAATTAATGACTGAAATGTAAATCATGTCTATTGTCCTCGAACTATGAGGACTCACCACTGAAGCTACAGAATACAGACTAGAAATCCAGCTAAGCGCGATCTGGATGTTGAGCACCTATACCTACATAATACAACGATGTAGCACAAAATTATGCATCAGTACTTTGAATGTACTGAGCATGAAAGATATGTGCTATGTTGAACAATATAATAACTAAACAATGAAATAGATATACTGAACATAACTAAATACTGAGGTGGATGCAATGACTAAGTACTAATCATGAATATAACATGCTGAGCTGAATGCTAAAGTAAATGTTAAATACATGGTCAATGAAACATGAATCTAAATGTGGGAGATACTATAACCGACATAAACCACGTGAGAAAAATGTGAAGTTTGATATATACGCCCCGTCGAGAGGACCCAATATACCTTG
Source organism: Solanum etuberosum (assembly GCA_029582245.1). Lineage (NCBI taxonomy): Eukaryota > Viridiplantae > Streptophyta > Magnoliopsida > Solanales > Solanaceae > Solanum > Solanum etuberosum. Next base: position 1,537 of record JAJONR010010459.1, read on the forward strand.
TTCGGGTATAAAGGCATACTGTGGCGTGATCACAAAAACTGATGACCAAAAGAGGGGACTTATAAACCTACGCTGGCACGTAGTTTTGGGACTTGAGGGTACTCTGAACCCTAGTCTAACTTGGTGCTAAGTCTACTCAAACTCAATGTAAAACTAAAATGCAACTGAAATACTGAGTTGCTCAAAATATTGATAATTATCTGAGAATGCATGATTTTCTGACTGTTCTACCTAGTAAGTATAATTCATGAAATACTAATAATTAACACAAGCTAGGTTCTGAGTTCTATACTATTTCTCCAAGGAACATGTGATCAATAACATAGAAACTGTAACAACTAAATTTCAATGGATCCCTAAGATTGGGAACCCTAGGTCTGAACAGTTTATGGAGAAACTAAAGAATTGACTAAATTCTAGGGACCTAATCGGTAAAAGGAACCCACTAGTGAAATCCCACATACCTGGTGGCAAAAACTACAGAGAAATCCTTTGGATTTCGGAGTTGAACTTGAAGAAGACCTATGTTTGTTCTTGGGAGAAATTATCGCCTCTTTCTCTTCTTTTCTTTCTATGTTGGATGATTTTAGGAGAATGAGGATTTTCAGTAGTTTCATAGAATAGGCTTAGACTGAGTAAAACGATGTAGTTTAAGAACCAAACGACGTATTTTAAGTACAAAACGCATAGGGGAAAATACCAATGTGACCCTGACTTAAATGTGCATGAAGTGACTTCAAGAGGGGCATCACGAGCCGACATGATCACCATAGCCCGTCTAGTAGGTCGTGAAGATGCCTAGCCCGACAGGGCTTCACTAAAATGGGCATAACTTTTTACTTTGCGCTCGGAATTAGGCAAACTTTGCGGTGTTGGAAAGAGGACTCAAATTTATAATTTCATTTTGCAGGGGCCACCTAATTCATTTTCTGCTGAAATATATGATCGTTTAAAGTTGACCCAATACTCGAAACCTAACAAGCAACTTTCATGGACAACTTCACGATCTGTGTGAAGCTCCACGGACCGTTTAGCCGTCCGTGGTCCTTCACAGTGACCTTGGTTACAACCTTCTTGACTAGGTGACTTGTAAAAATCCCAAGAAAGCCGTCCAAGCAACCACATGCCATCTAGGTGACCCCTGCCAGGTAGTCCTGGATGGTCACTCATGACATCCTTAACGGATGGTGGTCCCCTACACGGACCATCTAGGGTGACGTGAAGGGTCCATGGTAAATTTTGGATTTATGGACATACCCAATTTCCCTTTATAACCCCTTCTCAAAGTCTGAGGTGTTACAGAACCTTTCCAACAATTGAAATAGTTCCACACACACTCCAACCATGAAGCACACTATCTCCCATTGATAGAAACCCTCACAAGTCTTTTCGAAACAATCTCCCTTAACCCAAGCATAGCACCAAAGTCTTAACAACCATGAAACCATAGATACAAGTAAATACTTAAGAAGTTTCCACAGAGATTTCAAGGTTGACTTCAAACACAATTACCATACATAGAGTCATACCATAGACCCAATATCAAGCAATGCATAACCACAATCTAAAAGGCCATGAAGTACCAATTACCACATTAGGGGAACCCTCGTGATCTTGCTAAGCCCGAAGAGCATAGAACCTATTTTGCCTTGGAGTACCCAAACCAATACCACTAGGTTGAACTTGCTTTGGAGTAGCCTTAGCAGCAAGCAATGGACTATCTCTCACCTTGTGACCACTATTTCCATAGCAAAAGCATGCGTTTGAACCGTCTAGACACTCACCCCTATGGATTTTTCCACATCTCCAACACTTGGACAACATTTTCTAACTAGAACCATTACCTTGGGACTTTGAGTTTGAAACCTATCCTTGTTAAAATATTGTGAATGATAATTTCCACCGGACCTTGAATGCAAGAAATAACCATTGTCTATCCTAGCCCCTTTGAATCCTTAGCCTTCTCCTTAACCTTTTCTCCTTCAATTTTTTGAGGATATATCATCAAGTGGGAGACATCAATCTCTTTAACAAGCACGGCGGTTAAGTATTCTTTTACCGCCAAGTTGAAAGCACCCAACACAAACTTACTCATCCTTTCCCTTAAATCGGCAACCATAGTTGAAGCATATTTTGATAGTTGAGTAAACTCCAATGCATATTATTTGACGCTCATAATTCCTTGATGAAGATAATTGAATTTGAGAACCTTTGCCTCCCTCATCTCAAGGTGAGATAACCTATCTAGGAAGGCAACCTTTAACTTCTCCCAATCAAGAGGACCCGAATCAATTTGCCTCTCTCCATTCCATTGGTTAAAGAGAACTTGAGCAACACCTTTGAGTTTGTAAGCGGCCAATTCCACCTTTTCTAACGAAGTGACATTCATAATCTTTACAATCTTTTGAACCTCGTCGATGAAATCTTGAGGATAATCCTCAACTTTAAAACTAAAGAACTCTGAGGGATTCATCTTATTATACTCCCTTACCCTTGTTGCCGTCGTACCCACCCTAAGGTTTACAGGAGCCACAACCTCTCTAGTTTCTTGAGCCATCATAGCTTTGGACAATGCGTAAAATGCTACTCAAAACTAATCATTAGATACTTGCTTGGCCAAAGGGTTGACCGACACTTGGGGAACCTCTTTTTCCACATATTCACCACCATTCCTTTTAATGTATGGTCTTCGAGTGGCCATATCATGAAAAGCATCAGATAAGGATTAGGAGAGAGAAATGTAGTCTTAAACTCTATTGCACAACTTTAGACTGATGTAAAAAAGTAGAATTTTTTAAACATCTTATAGCCTCCTATTCATAAGTGTGATGCGCTTCACACTCATGAACCAGACTCTACTCGATGTGGCTTGTGAGACATCTTAGAACCTTTCAAAACTTTGTGCTTTGATACCATGTTTGTCACGACTCAAAGTATACCCTAGGCGTAACATGACGTATAGAATCCCGAGAGTCCCTACAAAAGCCACTTTTCTTACATTATATAAGATAATAGAAATAAAGATTTCAAAAGAAGTATTCTCATATGATAAAAGAGTTTGACGAAGAAGAAGTCTAACATAGTCTCAACAAGCCATCTAATACATCAAAAGGAGTGGTTGGGACGTAACACATACACCACATACAATATTTGAAAACTTGAATGAAGTAAATATATAAAAGTTTCTTGGTCCTTGGAACTAGAGGACTCACCAATATTCAAATTTATAAGAGAGATCAACTAGCCACAAGTATGTGAGGTAGGTGTGTTAGACCCTACATTAGTGAAATAATGTAGGCACAAGTATGCATTAGTACATGGAATGTAATAAGTATGAGGCATATACATAAAACATGTAACATGATCATAAGAGGACATAAAGGGAAAACATGATGTGCATTACCAAGCTAAACATAGTGAAAACCTTTTAAAAAGAATCATTATAATGAACGTGGTCAATTAATCTTAAATCATGATGCAAGCTTCATTAAACATTTGAAAATACTTAGTTCATTTTATGTGATATTTACTATTAACCGACATAGACCATGTAAGCTATAACATGGAATCCAATGTCTATCTCACACTGAAAAGAGATTTTCTACTTGCCAAGGTAAGGACCATGAGACTGTGCTAAGGTGGCTCCACTAGCTAATGTCTATCTGAGAAAAAATCCTATTCATAGTTCTAAGACTTGGGGATAGCTACTAAAGGTCCACAAATGATAAATGGAAACATTCATCCCAAACGTCCGCTCGGTGCTAAGCTAACTCCCAATGGAATTAGTCATAAACATAAGCATATCATCGTCCAAGAAAAAGCAAAATTAAGTTACTAATGCAAGCTAAAATCATCATAAAATAGCTCCTAAAATATTGAATCATGCATATGTGAGAAAACCTTTCACAATCATGACCTTTTTCATATTAGCTTCATAACGCCCATGTTCATTCACTTCATACTTAATTTTTCATACTACTAATGATATTAGTTTTAGATACTTGATCCATGATCATTGATGGCATATCCGGATCTCATACTAATCAAGACCAAATATAAGAAAATAATTAAAAGCATTGATGGCAAATTCAGATATCATTCACGTCATGTCGCCAAGCTTTATAAACCATATAGATACCTTCATCTATAAGATTACTTGAGTCATAAACATTTATTTCATAAAACATGCATAATTTCCATAAATTATAGTTCATAGTTCATAAGCTTCTTCATAAATTCATAGTCAAAAATCATGAATAATGCATGAGTTCACATGAATTCAATCAAAAACCATACAATTTATTCAATTCATGGAATAGAATATCAAAAGCAAACAATTAAATCATGATCAAATAGAATACATGGATATTTAAGATAAAACCTAACTCCATTGGGGTAAATTGACATTGTAGAAGAGAGATCTTTGGGGACCTAATGGAAAAATTTACTCTATTAGTGAATACCCACATACCTTGGTAATCAAAGCCTAAAAGAAAGCAAAAGAATGGGAACTTGGATCTAGAAACCCTAGCTTCAAACCTTCATCTTGAGAGGAAATTTTGGGGAAGAACCTTGGAGGGATTTTGGGAATTTGAGAGAATGCTTTTGAGTGGATAGTTTTAGGACTTGAGAGGTATTTATAGGGTTTATAGTTAGGGTCAAAATGACTTAGTGTAGGTATTAAATGCATAGAAAAATACCCAAATACCCCTAACTTAAAACTGCTGGAGAGGTCCTACGGTTGGTATAAACTTCTATGGACCGAACTGGTCATCTGTTAAACTAGTTACTAGGACCAATTTTCAGAATCAATTTCTACTGCACAACTTTACACCTTGTCTGGCATTCTATAGACCCTAGACACAACCGTAGAATCCATAGACCAAAATCCTTCCAAGTCTGAAATCAACTTCCGCGAGGAAGGTCTATGACCCGTCAAAACTTCCACAACTCGTACAACCCTCTGTAGATGCAAAATTCAAATGAATTTTTATCTAAGTCTAGAACGTCTTCTAGGACCACTTCCTACCCCCTTTTTTAGTCTATATGCTTCAATTTCACCTTTCAATTTTCCTTACATGCTCATTCCATTATTTTACGTTGACGCCCCATGCTTGGGGCCCTATATTTTTTGTTATAGGTCTTGAGAAACGACCAGACACATTTGCCGACTAGCAGAGTTTCCACCTATCCAGCTGATTGGTAGACTTCTTTGTTCTAGGGGTTTCTAGAGTCCTAGAGGTTCTGTTAATTTGATTTTTATAGTTTTTAAGTATGTCGGGGCCCAGTCCCTTCTAGTTGTTACTATCAATGAGGCTTGCAGACTAGTGTGTTGAGTTGTATAATCACGTTATTGTCCATGCTGTCATTTCTTGCTGGTTGGCTCTTGTTTCATAGTTGTTTTACATATTGTTTATATTTGTACTTGTTTTCAGCCTCTGTATACCGATCATGGTGGATTTTATGGTCATCAATCGTCCTATGGAGATATGAGGAGGAGGGACTTAGAGTTTGAAATTGATGATTGGGTTTTCCTGAAGGTGTTACCCATGAAGGAGCTAATGAGATTTGGCAAAAAGGGGAAGCTCAATCCCAGGTATGGTGGTCCTTATAGAATCCTTAAAAGGGTTGGTAAGGTGGCTTATGAGTTAGAGTTGCCAGGAGAACTAGCAGCGGTTCATCTAGTCTTTCGCATTTCCTTGTTGAAGAAGCGTGTGGGTGATCCGGCATTGATAGAACCATTAGAGAGTGTGGCTTGAAGGATACTCTCACATATGAAGAATTCCCAGTTGAGATTCTTGACCACCAGGTTCGTACATTGAGAAATAAGAAAGTTGCTACAGTAAAGGTTTTGAGGAGGAGTCAGTCCGTAGAGGGAGCTACTTGGGAAACAGAAGCAGCCATGATGGCCAAGTATCCTCACCTCTTTCCTTTCATTTCCATTTCAGCGTGAGGTAATAGTTCCTCTCCAGTCTCTTAGTTTACTCTTGTGTAAATCAGTCTCAGTATCTTGTTCCCTTAATTATCCTTGAATTTCAGCATATTTGCATGTTCATGGAACTCAGTTTAGTTAGATATCAGTTTCTAGTACTTAGTGGTAGGGATTGTAGCTCCTTCCCTCCAAACTCAGCTTGTTTGGAATTCATTTGAGGATGAATGTTTCCAAGGGGGAGATATTGTAACACCTCAGATTCAAGAAGATAGAAAAAGATGCAGCTTTCCAGGACCTGGTGCCAGAACCAATAGAAGCCACTGACGAATCGTAGTCTGACACACGATCCGTAGGTTGGTCGGTGGTTGGCCAGTCCCAGTTTTCCAAAAATGTCAGGTCCCAATATGTTAATACGGTTCACCAGGATGGTTTGTCACTCAATTCATAAGCCGTAGGTATGTCTCGTAGGTGAGTCCCAGATTTAGGGAAATTTCAGGATCGAAACATAAAACTTACGGTCGTGGTCCACGGTCCGTCGATGGACCCATGGTCTGTAGGTGGGGTCCCGTCATTGGGGTACAAGATTTAGTGGTCTCTGATCCAACCCACGGCTGACCAGTACGGTCCATGGTTGGACCTACGGACCATAGGTCTGACCGTTGGTGAGGATCAATAGTTATTTGGAAAGAAAGGGCTTTTGGGTCAGCTTCAAACGGTCATATCTTTTAGCATAAAATGAATTCGGTGGTCCATGAACTATCAAATTAAAGATAATTGAATCCTCTTTCCAACGCCACCGAGTTTGCTAAAATTCAAGCCCGGAGTAAAACTTTATACTCATTTTAGTTAAGCCTTATCGAGCAGGGCACAAACCACAGTTGACAGGCAGTGGTTCAAATGACGGCCCGTCAGTCCCCTCATGAGTGGCACTTCGTTAGCTTTGAGTCAGGGTTATTTTTGTCTTTTCCCCTATGTGTTGGGCACTTAAACTACGTCATTCGATGCCTAAAATATATCGTTTTACTCAGTCTAAGCCTAATAATATAGTCAGAACCTACCCAACCCCTCATTCTCAATAAATCACCCAACTTAGAGCAACAAGAAGAGAAAGACGCGACCATTTCTCTCAAGAACAAGCAACAGTGTTTTTAAAAGTTTAACCCTGAAATACAAAGGATTTCTCCGTAAATTTTGTCACCAGGTATGTGGGATTTCACTAGTAGGTTCCTTTCACCTATTAGGTCCCTAGAATTAAGTTAGTTCTTCAGATTCTCATAAACTGTTCAGACCTAGGGTTTTTAGATTTTCAAGATTTATTGTGATTATGGTTCCTTTGATCTACATAACTTGTTTCTTGATAATTTAGTATAATTTCATGCACAGAACTCAGAACCCTAGCTTGTGTAAATTTATCCTAATTCATGAATTATACTTGAAAGGCCAATCAGACAGAAAATCATGCTTTAGATTTTGAATGTCATGTTCTAAGTATATAAATGTTGCATTTTCAGTTAGCATGCTAGTATTTTGAATTATTTAGTATGTTAGTACATTTTAACTTCATATATATTCGATTGGGAGTAGACTTATCACTGGGTTGAACTAGGGTTCAGCGTACCCTCAAAGTCCCAAAACTACGTGCCCCCGTAGGTTTATAAGTCCCCTCAGTTGGGCATCCGTCATAGTGATCACGCCACAATCATGCCTCTGTACCCCTGACAAGGTATATTTAGTCCTCTCGATGGGGTGTATACATCGAACTCCACGTTTTGCTCACGTGGTTTATGTCAATTAATAGTAGCTCTCACAATCAGACTCTTAGTGCATTGACCAGGTTTTAAACATTAACCTCAATAATAAGTTCAGAATGTTATATTCATGATTAGTACTTATTCATTGCATTCAATTCAGTTTTTAGTTATACTTCAGTACATATCTAAATCCTTGTTCAGATTATATCATTGCTCAGTTATGCATTGTTCAGCTTATACCTACCTTGTTCAGCTTAGCCATACTTTGCGCTACATCATTTCATGATGTAGGTTCAGGCACTCAGCTTCCAGATCACGCTTAGTTCGACTCCCGGTCTGAATTCAGCGGCTTTCGTGGTGAGTCCTCATACTTCGAGGACAATAGACTTGCCTTTTATTTTTGTCTTTACTTTCACTTTTCAGTTTATTAGAGTTAGCTGGGGGCATGTCCCAGAAACTCAACTCAGTTAGAGGCTTTTGAGACATAATAGTTGATGAAACTAGAGTTGTTAAGTGTTGTTTCAGTCATCACTAAACTCTTATTATATTTTATATATTCAGATTAGTTAGGTTTTTCCCCATTTCAGATATCCACTATTTTTAGCTTCCGCATAGTATATGATTTACTTAGTTATATTTTTAGCATGTTTGGTTCATGCCAAACTCAGGGTTAGCTTCGAGTCACTCGTGATCCTAGGTCCCGTGTTACGCTGGGGGTAGCCTCAGGGCATGACATTTATGCTTGCTTGAGAAGGAGGTATTAGAGTCAAATGAAGGATTGATAGTTGTATTGATTGTGTCTTTAAAATCCCGCTTGAGAAAGTGGGTTTGATTGTGTCTTCTCTACCCAGCTTGAGAAAGTGGGTAAATTAAGGAATTGGGTTGTTTGGTATTGTTAAGTTTATTGAGGTTCGAGAGATCTCACTCGAAACATGATAGTTGATTGAGAGATAGCTATCGTATTTAAAATCTAGCCTACCCATTGCAATTCAACAACTTAAAGGAATTAGTAATTACCCATTAAGTGAAATAAACATTCGATTGATCACATTCTTAAGGACTTATCTCTAATATTTTAACTCTCATGTTAATTGTTACTTGTTAACCAATTGGTTACTAAATATCCCCATTTGAAATGGATAGCTAAATTCATTGATTTAATTTATGTTGCATAGCTTCGTACTCCTATAAAATATTAGAACACATCTTTACTTCATAATCGAAATCTTTACCGTATCACTCCCTGTGGGATCGACCCCAATACATCGTTGGGTTTATACTTGTTAGCGACCGCCTACACTTTGAATCATAAGAAGTGTAGTTGAGTGTTATCATGTTGTGAAAAGATTTCTCATATACACATGAAAGCATGATTGTGAAAGGTTTTCTCACATAAGGATTCTTAGTTTTGAAGGGATTTTCTCAACTAAACTTTGAATCAATATTTAAGCAGTTATTCTAATGAAACCTAGCTTAGATTGGTTACTTAATTGTGCCTTTCCATGGATAATGAGACAAGTTGATAATAATGACTATTTCGTGGGATTTACGCTTAGCATCGAGAGGATATTGAGATGGAAGATCTCTGGTTAGTAGAGGTCGGGTTTTTAGTAGCAATCTCCTTATCCCATACCTATGTTCCCCTATAGGATGATTGTGTTAGATAGACATTAGCTAGTGGATCCACATAAGCTAGAAGTTCATGGTCTTACATTGGCAAGTAGGCCACCCATTTTCGGTGTGGGGGTAGATATCATATTTTCTGTTGATAGCTCACATGGTCTTACTTGTCAGTTAATGGTAAATCTCCCATAATAATGAACTAAGGTTACTTCACGAAGTATCTCACAAAGGTTTTAAAGATGTTAGCTTGCATTGACCATGTTTTATGACTTATGTTTTCTAACTCTTTTTCATCATATTTTTGCTTGGTCATTGCATATTACGAAAGGCTCTTTTAGCATGCTTTCATATGTTTATGCATTTCTATCATAATTGGCACATTCTCACATTAACACATACTCTTGCTTACATTCTTATAAAAATGTAGGGTCTGACTCTCCAGGTTCACATTTTCGTGGCTAGGGATCTCATATTAAAAAATTTAAGATTGATGAGTCCTCATGTTCCGAGGACCGAGCTTTTGTTTCGTTATGTTTTTACCTTTGGATTGTATGTGATGTACGGTTTACATCCCGATCACTCTTTTGTACTAAATAGATTTCAGACATTGCTAGACTTCCGCTTTGTTCCGTAAAACTTTTATGATTTGAAAGGATCTTTTAAATTCCCTTGAATTTCTGTTATCTTATTTAATGTATGCTAAGTGGCTTGTGTAGGGCCTCTCGGGGTCCTATACGCCATAATACACCTAGGGTCTACCTTGGGTCATGACAAACTTTGTATTTAGAGCACAATGTTTAGAAAGGTCCTAGAAAGTCTCATAAGCCAAGTCGAGTATAGTTTTGTTCATGAGTGTAAAGCGCGCCACAGTTATGAATGAGAGGCTATAAGATATTTAGGAAACTCCACTTTTTTCATTACTATAAAGTCATGTGATAGAGTTTAACTCTATAATATCTCTCTGCAAATCCTTATTTGATGCTCTACAGGTATGGCCACTCGAAGGGCATATTCTAGAAGGAAGGGCGGGAGAGAATGTGGAACGAGAAGCTCCTCCTCAAGTTCCACAAGTTTCGGTGACCCTTTGGTGAAGCAAGTGACTAATACGGAGTTTAGGGCTGCTTTGTAAGTGTTGGCTCAAGACATGATGACTCAAGTCAATAGGGAGGTTATGACCCCCATGAACCCAAATGTCCATACGGTGGCATCTAGAGTGAGGGATTTCACTACAATGAATACTCCAAAGTTTCATGGTTCTAAGGTTGAGGAACACCCCCAAGAGTTCAGTGATGAGGTTTTTAAGGTGTTAATGATCATGAGAGTGATGCCGGTGGAAAAGGCGGAGTTGGTCGTTTATAAACTGAAGGGTGTTGCTCAAATATGGTTCAACCAATGGAAAGGAGAGATGGTGGAAGAAGTGGGTCCTCTTGATTGGGAAAAGTACAAAGTTGCTTTCCTTGATAGGTTCTTTTCCCTTAAGATGAGGGAGGCAAAGGTACTTGAGTTCATCAACCTTCACCAAGGAAACAAGAGTGTGAAGGAATATTCTTTGAAGTTCACACAATTTTCTCGATATGCTCCCACTATGATTGTCGACCATAGGGCAAGGATGAGTAAATTTTTTTGGGGTGTATCCGAAATGGTGTTTAAAAAATGTCGTACCACCATTCTTATTAATGACAAGGACATTTCTTGCGTCATGGTTCATGCTCAGTAAATCGAAGAGGAGAAACTTAAGGAAAGTTCTAAGGAGGCAAAGAGGGCCAAAACTGGTGATGGTAACTTCTCGCATTCAACGTCCAATGGACAGGGTAGTTCTATGTTTCGATAAAGGTTCTCCGATCAAGGTTCCTCCAATGCTCCATCTAAGTTCAACAAAGATAGGGTGTCTAACCATAAGCCTCAAGGAGGGAATAGTGGTGGATCCACATTGTACAGTTGTGCTAAATGTGGAAAGAAGCATAAGGGCAAGTGCTTAGCCGGCACGGATGGTTGCTTCATTTGTGGAAAAAAAGGTCATAAAATAAGGGATTGCCCAATGCTTGCGGCTAAAGGAATAAAAAGTAAGAAAGCTCTTCCTAGTGGTTCGAGTTGAAGTGCTCAAAAGCAAAGAGGGTTCTCTCGATGTGGTTACTGGTATGTTGAAAGTCTTCCAACTTGATGTTTATATTTTCCTTGACCCCGATGCTACCTTGTCTTCTGTGACGCTATATATGGCTATAAGATTTGATATTCTTACAGATGTGTTGTTAGATATCATTTTTGTCTCTACTCCAGTTAGTGATTCTATTGTGGCTAAGAGGGTCTATAGAGAGTGTCTCAGCTCCTTGTCCGATAGAGTCACTCATGTTGATCTTGTAGTGCTGGATATGCTAGATTTTGATGTTATCCTTGGTATGGATTGGCTTCATTTATGTTATGCTTCTATTGATTGTAGAACCCGTGTAGTCAAGTTTCAATTTTCGAATGAACCCATTCTAGAGTGGAAAGGGGGAAATTATATGCCTAAGGGTCCGTTTGTCTCATGTCTTAAAGTTAGACAGATGATTTCTAAGGGTTGTATATACCATCTAGTTAGGGTGAGGGATATAAATTCTGAGACCCCTACTCTTGAGTTGGTCCCCATTATTAATGAGTTCCTGGAAGTGTTTCCCGATGATCTACCCGATGTTCCTCCCGAGAGAGAAATAGACTTCGGTAATGACCTTCTCCCAGATACGCAGCCTATATCTATTCCTCCTTATCGAATGGCTCTAGCAGAACTTAAGGAATTAAAGGTGCAATTGAAAGATTTGTTGGATAAGGTTTCATCCGACCAAGTATCTCTCCATGGGGTGCCCCAGTTTTGTTTGTTAGAAAGAAGGATAGTTCACTCCGTATGTGTATTGACTACCGGCAATTGAACAAGGTTACTGTTAAGAACGATTATCCTCTTCTAAGGATAGATGATTTGTTTGATCAACTTCAAGGGGCAAGTTACTTCTCTAAGACTCAGATTCGGTAGGGTTATCACCAATTGAGGGTGAAGGAAGATGACATTCAGAAAATGACTTTTCGAACTCGTTATGGTCAATATGAGATTTTGGTAATGTTGTTTGGTGTGACTAATTCTCTGGCGACATATATGGATTTGATAAATAGGGGGTTTAGGCAATACATTAATATGTTTTTGGTTTTGTTCATTGGTGACATATTGATTTATTCGAGGAGTGAGGGCGAACATACCGATCATTTTAGGAATGTGTTGCAAGTCCTAAAGGACCAACAACTTTTTGTAAAGTTTAGCAAATGTGAGTTTTGGCTATGTTCTGTGGCTTTTCTTGGTCACATTGTTTCCGATAAGGGTATTGACGTAGATCCTAAGAAGACGGATATGGTCAAGAGTTGGCTTAGACCTCTATCCCCTTCGGATATTAGAAGTTTATTGGGTTTGGCTAATTATTATAGAAGGTTTGCTGAAAGGTTTTCTTCGATTGCCTCTCTGTTGACGACATTGACCCAAAAGAAGGTTAAGTTCATATGGTTTGAAGCGTGTGAGATGAGTTTCCAAGAGTGGAAGGATATGCTTACTTCCGCTCGGGTGTTGACTTTACCGAAAGGAACTGATGGTTTCGTTGTTTATTGTGATGCCTTTCGAATATTGGGTTGGGATGTGTCCTTATGTAAAATGGGAAAGTTATTCCCTATGCCTCAAGGTAACTTAAGATTCATGAGAAGAATTATCCTAGCTACGACCTTGAACTAGCAGCGGTTGTTTTTGCCTTAATGATTTGGAGGCATTACTTTTCGGTGTTCATGTAGGGATTTTTACCAACCACAAGAGTTTGCAATATGTGTATAAACACAAAGATCTGAATCTTCGCCAAAGAAGGTGTCCTGAGTTATTGAAAGATTATGACATAAGTTTTCTCTATCACCCCGGTAAAGCAAATGTGGTGGTGGATGCTCTTAGTCAATTATCGATGGGTAGTGTGCCTCATGTAGGGGATGATAAGAAGGAGTTAGTTCGAGATGTTCATAGATAGCCCCGATTGGTTGTTCGGTTGGTTGACTCTACCAAAGGTGGTGTTATGGTTCAGAATCATCCTTTGTTGCAGATGTGAAAGCCAAACAAGGTCTTGATTCGACTTTGGTTTAGTTGAAAGAAGCGGTGCTTAAAAAGTCCATAGAGGCTCTATCAAGGTCGTTTGTGTGTTCCTAATGTAGATGACTTGAGGGAGAAGATTTTATCAGAAGCCCATAATTCTCAATATTCCATTCACCCGGGAGCCAACAAGATGTACCATGACTTGTGGGAGGTCTATTGGTGGAACAGCATAAAGAAGGAAATTGCGGAATTCGTGGCGAAGTGTCCTAATTTTCAATAAGTGAAAGTTGAGCACCAAAAGCTAGGAGGTTTATCCCAAGATATTAGCATTCCTACTTGGAAGTGGGAAGATTTGAATATGGAATTCATTGTTGGTTTGCCACACACTCGGCGACAACATGACTGGATTTGGGTTATTGTAGATCAAATAACGAAATAAGCTTATTTCATTCCCGTCAAGGATTTTTATCACGGTTTACTAATTTGTTGTCATGTGTCTTAGATATTTCCATGATTTTCTCATTATGCATGATTCATGGAAATCATTAATTTTGAGAAAATGAGTTAACTTTGATTGATTTCTACATGTTTATGTGCATTTGAATATAAGTTGCATATAGACTTCATGAAATGATGTTTTAAACATGCTTTAGCTTGGAGTTGATATTTCCTCCTCGGATATGTGAATTTATGTAATTTCATGCATGATGGACTATTAGGTTTGAGTTCCTATCCTCCTTATGATGTTAAGCATCTCATTTGAGGACGAATGTTCCCAATAGGGATATATTGTCACACCTCGGATTTGAGAAAGTCTAGGAAGGGAGTCAAGTGGAAACTCACGAGCCAAAACTTGATAATAGAACCCTCCACGGAGCCCGAGATGAGCTGTGAAGGGGACTACAGTCTATTAAAGGGATCGTGGTAAGTGCCCAGGAACTTTACAGGCAGAGTCCCTCCCACAGAGGCCTAGACAGCCCATGGGTAGGTTGACGGGCCGTCAGTGGCATCGTTAAGAGGGTCATCAGGAGGGGGCCTTTCCCTAGCCACTGGTGAAGGACCACGGACGAAAAAATGGTCTGTGGAACCCTTAACGGGCCGTTAGGGCCGCCGTGGCAGTGGCACAGGAAGGCCCTCAGTCAAGGGCCTCCTCACGACCCAAATTCATAGGCCGTGGTGCCTATGATGGGGTGTGAAGTGGTTCTGTCAGCAGTTAAGTCAAGGACTTTTGGGTCTTTTCCTAATTATTTTAATTTAATACCATATCGTTTACCCTAAACCCAAAGCCCTATATAAAGGTTTTTACCCCCCAAAATCACCCAATTCAATTTATTCGTTCAATTTTCCAAAAGAAGAACAAGTTCATCCTACCCAAATATTTCTCTCTCTAGAAGTTTGAAGAAAGAAGGTAGGGTTTCAAGCCAAGTCTCCAATTCCACTATTGAAGTCAAGCTCTTGGTATTAAGGTATGCTAGTCTTCATCTATGGAGCTCTTTCCTCCATAGAGTTCCCAAATTTCCCAATTTTGAAGTTAGAAATACCCAATTGAAGATAGGGTTTTCATCTATCTCATAGGTTTCTTTCAATGTTGATTTATTTGGTTGTTTTATGAACTATTATGAATGAATTGAGATAATTCCATGTTTTTAAGATGAATTTCCATGAACCCATGCTTAAGACATGTTTTCTAGATTTTGATGATTTAAAATGGGTTTTGAACTATGAAAAGGGAAATTATGGTACTATGCATGTTCTTATGAAATTGATAAAAGTTGATGTAAGTTGCTTTGAGAGTAAATCATAAATGTTGAGATTATTGTTGTTGTTGTAGCTGTGTTGTGAAAGGATTTCTCATATACACATGAAAGCATGATTGTGAAAGTTTTTCTCACTTAGGATTCTTAGTGTTTTCTCACCTAAATTTTGAATCAAGATTTAAGGAGCTATTCTAATGAAACCTAGCTTGGATTGGTTACTTAATTTTGCCTTTCTATGGATAATGAGACAAGTTGATAATAATGACTATTACGTGGGATTTACGCTTAGCACCAAGAGGATATTGAGATGGAAGCTCTCCCGTTAGTAGAGGCTGGGTTTCTAGTAGCAATCTCCTTATCCCATACCTATTATCCCCCATAGGATGATTGTCTTAGATAGACATTAGCTAGTGGATCCATATAAGCTAGAAGTTCATGGTCTTACCTTGGCAAGTAGGACACCCCTTTTTGGTGTGGGGTAGACATTGGATTCCGTGTTGATAGCTCACATGGTCTTACATGTCGATTAAAGGTAAATATCCCACAATAATGAACTAAGGTTACTTCAAGAAGTATCTCACAAAGGTTTTAAAGATGTTAGCTTGCATTGAACATGTTTTATGACTTATGTTTTCTAACTCCTTTTCATCATGTTTTAGCTTGGTCATTGCATATAACGTAAGGCTCTTTTAGCATGTTTTCATATGTTCTAAGCATTCCTATCATACTTGATACATTCTTGTACTAACGCATACTCTTGGCTACATTCTTATAAAAAAGTAGGGTTCGACGTTCTAGATTCACCTTTATGTGGCTAGGGATCTCATAGTAGAACTTTGAAGATTCATGAGTCCTCATGTTCTGAGGACCAAGATTTTGTTTCCATATATTTTTACCTTCGGATTATATGTGATGTACGGGTTACGTCCCAGCCACTCTTTTGTACTAGATGGATTTGAGACATTGCTAGACTTTCGCTTTGTTCTGTAAAACTTTTATGATTTGGAAGTGTTTTTTAAATTCCCTTGTATTTCTATTATCTTGTTTAATGTATGCTAATTGGCTTGTGTAGGGCATCTCGGGGTCCTATACGCCATGTTACACTTAGGGTCTACCTTGGATCTTGACAAATTCTCCACTCCTATCAATCTCTTTCGAGCATCGACCATAGATCGAAAGTAGGAATTATGTTTTCACCCTTAAACCATAAGTTAACCCAATGCTAATTAGTCCAAATTCATCAATGAACAGCAAAAAAAAAAGAATGTAACACAATGCCCACTACATTAAATCAACATCGAACTCTATAAGTGCACCCCTAGATCTTGGGGTTTTAGCCACCCATCACAAAAAGCAAAGAAATTATCACTTTAATGAAAGCAGCCCTGGGTAACATGAAATTAAGCAATTACAAGCAAACTTAGTTTGAATACTAGTTCAATTATTTCAATTTCAAGAACAAATTTGAAAAATGTCAAACTATATTAGAGAGTGTTCTTCACAAGGTAAAGTTATTTCCCACTGTAAATTCTCTGAATTCCCAAATTATTATTTTTCTCTCTCCTTTGGGATATTTATAGTTTCACAAAATTTGGCCCAAAACTCAAAACATGACCCATTGGGCGACGTTAGTTGGGCTCGTCGATCACATTCGGTGAGTGAACTTGCCTTTTCATGCTCTAGGCTTCAAGTGTTTGAACCTCAGTCGACGAGCTCATTTGAGTCTGCCTTTCTCTTTCGACGTATCAGTGAGTACCACTTTAGTTCGCCTTTCGAGCATTCAATTTTTTCCTTGCACTGTCGTTTTCAGTGATGCTCAACAAAGTCTCTATTCTCATTCGGCGAGTCACCTTTTATTTTGGAATTCACCAACCTACCTCGATAAACACAAGTTTTGTGCACTAGCACTTTGGTTGAGGTCATGCTCACTAGGTGATCCACCTTTCTTGTTTGGCGATCATCAATGTTTAGCTTGCACTTCTTCTTATTTTTCCATTCTTTCAAACATTCATCCTTTCCTTGTCCATTAGCCTTCATAGATGCAAATCATCAAAATATCATCAGAATAGGACATAATTAGGCATTGAGGACACAAAATTATTGAGGTAAATCAGCCTCAAATGAGTGCAAATATACCACTCATTATTAGGCATTGAAGTCACTAATTGTTGAGCTAAATAGACCTCAAATAAGTGTAAATCTACCGCTCATAAATACCCTTGTCCTCAAGTAAATAAAAAACACAATAAACTCAACGAGGGTGTCTACAAAAGTACTCAATGAGTGCTAACATGAAAATGCCATTACAAGACTACTCTAAACAACATGCTACACTCAGTCAGCATCTAGAAGCTTTGAATGATGACTAGCCAGTCTCAACACAAGCTCAAGCTCATTATAGCTTTTTTTTCTAATGCAAGACCATGTTTCAACGAATGCATTCAAGTGTCCTCACATCATGAATGAGTCAATGCTCTCACAAAGCAAATCAATAATGAAATAAGGAATAAATGCAACTCTCACTCTCTTAAAAGAGAAATACATGCAAGCTTCATCTAAAAGGTTTGCCCATATTTCTGAATCGTCACACAACCTAATTTATGCAAAATTTCAAGCGTCTTTTAGTTTTGTAATGGGGCTGAGGGTTAAGGTATGGTCAATTTGGCTCTGTGACTTCACCTTTTGAAAGCATTGTTGTAATTATCTTCACCTCTTCTCAGAAGATACTTGGTTGAAATGGAACCTCCTCGGAAAAGAACCGAAAAGTTAAACATAAAGGTGGATTATATATTCATATACTAAATAATAAAAAGTTAATTTTTTTATAAAAAAACCAAAATTTTGCCATAAACTTTTTCCAGATCCACGAGATGGAGAAATCTCGGAACCAACTATCTATTTTGTTTTTATTTTCAAAGAAACGATGTAAGCTTTTTATCATGAATATTAAACAAACAAACAAAACACTCCACCCTAAATGATATATTCAGAATAATTCCCACCACACTGGAAAAGATGTTATTTCCACAAAGCATCAATAAAAATTTAAAACAACCATTAGGAAAACTCTCGAAAGCGTCTAGACGTAGCTAATAGTATGTTCTCTCAATATTCATCAAGGGTCGTACATACCCCGCAGTTAAAGATCAAACGTGCTCCTTTGCTTCAAACTTTTTTAGTACTTAGACATCCCCTAATCTTGCAAAAATAAAACAACATAAATAGTGATACTTAAAAAATAAGAAGCTAAACTACTCATTTGGTGCCTCCCAACAAGCGTCTAATTTAATGGAATGGCATGACTAAGGTCACCACTTTTTTTACATTTAGAACTTATGAATTGCACTGGTAATTTTGCATCAATTTTTCTACTCTGCCCAAGGAGCGGTGGTATATATATCAAAGGTCCAAGAAACAATGTAGCATCTTGCATTATTTGGTTTTTTATGTGAGAAAAGTCATTTTTTCTATGTGGACATGAAAATTCTAGCATTTAGGGGCCTTGTTCCTCCTCTAAACACTCCTCCACTAGTTCAGATGACTCAAATTTCTTGTATTCATCCAAGCATAATGTAGAAAAATATTTTGAATGAGGTCCAAGATGGCTTAACTGCAAGGCGACATTATTTACAACATTCTCACTTTTGTATACCTTCTCAACATCGATACTAAGGAATAAAGTATAGATGAATTGGTAAAATTACTCTTTTTGCTCCACTAGTTGGTCATTATCCATGAAAAATGATGATTGGACATCAAACACCTCAACCTTTTCATTAATGTGAGCCTCTAAGTCAAAAATACATGAGCTGAATTAATATATCTCTTATCTGAGCTCAACTCTATCTTCTTTCAGTTGGGTTGCCATATATGTAAGCCTATCACAAAGAGAATCATGAAATGTGAGAAGTTGAGTTTGTTCCTGAAACCAATATTGGCTTTCTATCTCTTTTTCATCAGAACTTTCTTCTTGTAGGGATTAACTCTCTTATTCTAATTGAGTATTAGCTGGACTTGTAATTTGAAAATTAAGAGCGTCAAAGTTAGCCTTCATTTCCATGAATTATTTCCACATCTTCCCTTACTTTTTCTTGTTGATCCATTAGTTACTTCAATAAATCAGTAGTGAGAGCCTCTTATATTTCATCCTCCACTTTATTACTCCTACAATTATCACCAATAAAAGAAGAATCATAATAGAGACTCAGGGGAGGGGAAAAAGAGTAAAGACAATCATTCCAATGGTCATATTGACCACCACATATATCACAAACAATCACGTAAAAATATTGGATAGGTGCGCACAACCCACTCTTTTGAATAATATGACAATCAATATCCAATTAAGAGTACAAAAATATTCAAAGGAAAAAATATCGCTACAAAAAATATAAATTAAAAAACTTAAATATATTAGAAGTAAAAGTATTATGTACAAAAATAATTAATTTATAACTCCCCATCAACGGCGCAAAAATTTTGTTGCGTCCAAACACACACCAAAATGTACGCGGTCGTGCAAGTAATAAAGTGGCTCTTTTTAGAAGCCGAATGTCGTAGTCACTGGGACTTGTCAATTAACTATTTACTAAGTTAAACTAATTATTACTATCTATTCAAACGGTGCTTTCCAAAGATGACTTTAAATTAACTAGCTAAGGAATAAAGATAAAATAACTAAGAAATAATTAGCCTAGAGAAGAGAGAATTTTCGCTCAATCAATGAATGAAACGATGTAGGATTATTGTTTAACTAAAATTCATGTTAAGTATCAATTTCATTAACTTATTTGATTATGTAGTTGTTGATTAACGGGGTTGATAATATGGTCATGATTTTAAGACCTCTAATCATCTACAACAATTAGAAACCTAATTACATCATTGAGCTAGGATAGATTTAACCAACTATGGAGCATTATTCTATTTTTCTGTGTTAGAACCAAACGTGGCGATCAAGGTAGATCCTTATCCTAGCCGCAAATTTGTCTCCTAATATTGTTAGAAATTAAATCTCATTCCTCATATCCTTCGTTCAAATCTATGAATCCATCTCCCGACTTCACACAAGGCTTATAGATGTATTTAAATGGTAGGTAAGCAACAAAATAGTAAGCACAAGAATATAAGAACAACTAATATGATAAACAAATAGGTCAAATCAAGAATCACTAAACAATCATTTATTAGTTACCAAAATACTAGAAAGAAACCTTTAACTTCTCATAGACATGGAGAAACTACAACAAATTATTCAATGAAAATACATAAAAGTAAATACTAAAGGACAAGAAAAGATGAAACCAAAGTTTTTCAACCTCAACGACAACTCCTAACACTTTCTAGGTAAAAGACTATTTTCTATGTTGTGTCTTCTTTCCCCAAAAATTATTCTTATGAACTATTTATATATGTGAAAAACCCTAAATAAAATAACAGAGAACAAATAAATTGGGAAACTAAAAAACCTAAAGGAATTATGTTTGGCCTGAAGTCTGCGTAGCCGCCTTCAGTTTCGCCGATGTTGCCTTCAATTCGGAAAGGTCTTCAAATGCGTACACATGGCAGGTAAGTTTCGCCTTCTCATTCTCCAATTGCATATATATATAATTTTTTATATATTTTTATTTTTCTTTTACTGCAATTTTTATTAGAATCTTGACCAACGACCGATGCCATATCATAGGGATACATTGTATATTTATATTGTTGTTTATCTCTTCCCTTTATTTCCTTTTTGTCTCTTCTCCATTTTATTTTGATTTTTGTTCCATGCTTCTCTTATGTTTCTCTTCTGTGTGGTAGACTGTTGCTACTGATTCCAGGCTATGAGTTGTCTTATCTACTGAAGGGTGTTAGTAAGTTTTATCACGTCCTGAGATTTTGGATCATGACTGTCAAGACACGAGTCTACACCTTGGACGTGGACGACACTCGAGAATCATTGATGGTCCCCAAGCGAACCCTCATCCTAACTGACTACAAAAAGAAGACTAACTCAAGCATATATAAGCCTTAAATTATAAGAAACGTTTAAAAATAGTTTACTGAATCTCAAAACTTTGTTGAATATACTGAATATTTAACATAGCTTTTCAATAAAACATCTTCAACTGAAAGACTCTTAAAATTGTCTATCTATGAAGCCTCTACTGTATAAAGATGAGTGTTGGGACAAGACCCACGACCCCTCAAAAACTATTACTAATAACGCACAAAACTGGAGTCCTCCGAAAGCAAAGAGGTCTTACTCAAGAGCAGATGAGCGGATGAACTGAACTCAACAAACTCTTGTTGAGGATCCTAAGAACCTATATCTGCATCATTAAAAGATGCACGTCGAATAACATCAGTACACTGAATGTACGAGTTTGTTATATAGTTGAATAACAAATAACTAAACTGATAAGACTACAATAGATAAAATATAAACATAACTGAATGTAAAGGATTATAGGAATGAAATCATTTAAAACTTTACAAAAATAATTACTCATATCTGAAACTTAACATAATAAGTGATATAATAAAAATATATACTTTTAACTCTATTTGAAAGATTCTCTAACCGAGAACCATCACTATGATTTACGTGATGATACATCGTCTCACCCAAGCTGCCCGAATTGTCATATACCTTGCCGGGGTATCGAACACCTCACCTAATTGGATCCACTAAGCTATGCCCGAAGGCACTAAGGATTCATCTAAAAAGTATGATTCTTTACCCATGTTGGCATACATGATTTATGAGGATTTTGAGTTGTCTGAACTCATCATCATATCGTTGCTCAATACTACTCACAATAATATATATATAAACTCATGCTTACTGTATAAAATATACTCTTACTCTGGTTATAGCTAATTGCGCATACTATCCTCTTAAAAGAGGTAACTGCTCTGAAATATCTCTGAACTCATAAACTCGTTTAGAAATCAAAGTTTCTCTTTTCTCAAAATAACACTCTCTTTCTTCATATAAAAATGAAAAATTTAGGAAATACTTAGTTACCTTATACTCTTTCTCAAACTCCTATTTACTTCTTCAAAAACTCAGTTTAAAACTCAAATATTGGTTTTAAGAGATTCTCAAAGATTTATAACTCAAAATAGGGTTAATGCTGAAATATAGACATAAACGAATCAACTCAAGGATCTCAATAACCATATAGACAACTCAATACTCAGAACTCAAGGACTCAAGAACTCAGAACTCAATGATACTACTCATCTCAACAATACTCACTTCATAGTGTTCGTGTTGAAATATAGACATGAAAAAATCAACTCAAGAATCTCAATGCATAACATTTAGTGATTCAGTAATTAGGAATTGAGATTCAAAGAAAAGGAACTCAAGAACTCAAAAATCAAATCAATAAAAACTCTTGAACTTTTCTCTAAAACTCACTTTAATTTTGAATGAAAATTAAGACATGTGATTAGAACATATGGGAACTCTAAGGATTAATGAAGACGTTAAGATTTAAGATCAAGAAGATATCGTAGACACGATTTGAAACAACACATATGGAATGAAGGATGGAAGAGAAAAGGGTCAAGCGACCCAGGCGCATTACTGGTGTAGGGCGCCATGCCTCAATAAGCTGCGATTTCTTTGGAGCGCACTGCAGGCGCAGGGAGCCAACCCCAAAACTTAAGCACCCAAGTCATGACACCTAGGTGGCGCGCCGCTCCACCTTAAACCCAAAAATCTGATGAATTTTTCTACTATATTTCGGGTCTTAACTCATCTAGAATCGAGTGATTTCTTTCAAACTCCTTTTGATTCAAAAACTTAACATGAATTCATAGAAATTTCATACAATCTCCATCAAAATTCATATCTCATACTTAATATTCTCAACTCAAGAAACTCAAAACCTCGATTGTTAAAGAATGAAGCTTAAATCAAGAACTACTCAAGAATCTCTTAATAAACGATTTTATGGATGAATTCATGGAGTAATTAGATGTATGGCGTGAGGATGAACAATTCCAAAACTGTGAGAAGCCTTACATACCTGGAATCAATGATGTTCTTGGCGAAAAACCACAAATCTTGAAGAACTCTTGAACTTAGCTCTTTTCTCCTCTTGAAACCTCGCTCTAAATCCCTAAGTGTTTAGGAACGTGAATAGGAGATTTGGAATCTTATTAGACCCTTAATTGAGTCAGGAAAAACGTGCTAAGCCTAGTGGGAAAAAGGAAAAGACCTAAATACCCTTTCCTAAAATGAATGGAATGCCTTAAATGGAGAAGCTTCACTCAAATAGCCATAACCTTTTACTCGGAGCTTGAAATTTAGCAAACTTGGTGGCATTGGAAAGAGGACTCAAAGACGTTTGATTTGATAGGTCATGGGCCACCTAAATTTTTATGTGCTAAAATATATGGTCGATTAAAGTTGACCCAAGTAAAATTTCATATTGAAACTCAATCGGTAAGAAAGCTTTCAATTCAAGTTATGCTAGGGGATTCTAGTGACCTTACCACCTAAAAAAAATTAGAATAACTCAGTGCAATCTTATTCACAAATGAAGAATGGTTCGAGTTTTAACTTAGAATTGTTTTGGGTGTTACAATATCTCCCCCTTGGGATCATTGTCCTCGAATGACGGCTGGACTGAGAATGTCAAGGAAAGGAGTTACTCTTACTATCCCTCTGACTTTTGAACTTGCCTACTAACACAGGCGGAACTAATTCCTACTAAGAGTTTGAAACTGTCTGTGGAACATAAGCCAAGAACGATATGAGTTTGAACATAGCCAAACTCTATCTAAAGTTATCTTACATGAGACAAAAGAAATCTGGTCATGAAGTAAGAATATGACTATTACGCCTTAAGCAATACAACTCCTAGCTATCAAGCCTAGCAACACCTCTAAATCATGCCCTCCTTTATGAATACCACACCTCATAAGCTGCAACTCATACCTCCTACAAGGGTTTATGACTACTATTACCTAGGTCTAAGATAAATTGACTGCTCTTAATGTGTTCAAGCCTGATCTCTATATCACAAGATGCTAAACATGATATGTTTATACTAATCTAACCACAAGATTCAAGTTTTATACCTCTATAGGAAATCTCATCCCAAAAATACTACTCCTTACCACTACATTCAAGCTTAGCACCTTAACCACTCCACAGACTCCTACTAACCAACTTTCTAAGAATTCCTCATTCCCTCATCATCTCTACCAACTGAAATTTCACCCATTACTATCAAGAGCTAACTAACTACTCCCACTTAACTATTACTCCTAGTAAAACTTCATTCACCCTTCCTTCACTTTTACAACCTTAGATGGAATAAGCACACTACTACTACCAACATAAGAAACATCAACCTTCTCCTACTATCATCCCTCAACTACTATCATCCCCATCCCTCTCTAATTAAAAAGGATCAGTGAAAGAGCTTTAGGGCGAAAGATGATAAGCAAGATTCATTCGAGAGTTCTGATATAAGAATATGCATGACATAATATTATTTTGCTAGCCATTAAGATCAAATCTTGAATTTGTGAGACTGAGCATACTATGAGACATGAGTGCTTATATGAATACGTTAATATCATGAGGTTGATATCCATAACTTTATGGAGTAAGGTTAAGATCAATGGGCTAAAGTCTTTGCCCCTTATTATGGAAACCAAGCATAGATGTGAATCTCTCTGAAGTGTATGAACATAGGTCATAGACACAATTCTGATATTAGAGGCATCAACCGGATGTTTTAACGACTGAACTTTGAGGAATATGCTAGAGTATGAATGGATCGATATATCACTTTATCTGATTCTCAACACTTGACTTGGTTTCTCATCTTATTATCTCCCCTTAGTTCTAAAGATGACACTTGAAAGATATGAATCTATTCCATCATCTTTAAATTGGTCTATATTCCCTGTACTCCAATACTCGTTACAGGCTTATCTCATGGCTATTGAACTCTCCATAAGCAGGTACTAAGACTCCTTCTAAGACCTCTTTCTAAGATGCTTCTCTTAACCTCTTCTCATTTGCTTATAAGGCCACTTAATCTGACTGTTAATAATCTCACGTGTCCTTCTTAGCCTACCTGTAATATCCTTATAACTGCATATCGACCTAACTGGAGGAAACTTTGAACTATATTAAAGAGGCTTGTCATTTACTATATAAAATCCTTTCTACCAAACTTTTAAGGGTGATAACTAATGCTTACATCAGTCTACTCATCATTGACAACTCAATTATGTTATATAAGCATACATGAAAACAATAAACTTAATTAGAACCTCATCTGACTACATACGATCTCGGGTAGACCTCTTAATGCTCTTTCTAATGTAATGACTTAGCCACACTCCCTTGCTCTCATCAAAGAGTCATAATACAAAACTTTTATCACTAACACTTTTCAAAAAGTAACACCTTAATTTCTCACCTACTCTATGTCAAATCTACCAGATCAGATCTCAAAACTAACATCATCACCCTCATGTTGCCATCCTTTTTTTTCACAACACTCGTCTCAAATTCAAGCTTAGTGTCTAGTACTAAAAATGGATATCAATATAATTGCTCGCATACTATACTAACTGATAACTAATAGATAAAATTAAGAAACACTCGCCCACTAAGACCTCATGACAAATAGTCAATCTTTATCTCTCAGTCTTCATACTTACAATTTACAGTCACATTCCCTTTCATAATTTAATTACTATTTACCCATTCAGTATTCATCATTGCCTAATTAGTTCTATAATCCTCTCAATATTATGGTCTCTCCCTTAAAAATCATAAGCCTAGCTTAGATATATCACCTCATGAATACTCTACTCTTTTATTCAACACCTATACATGGCCTTTTACTAACACAATGTTACATTAACATAAACTCCCTTCTAGTTAAAGTATACTCTAATTCATCCATACTAGTAACTCGTACTCTACCTTCTGTCCTGAAATCTACACAAACTCATCACTTCTTAGTCTACCTATAAGGGAAAAACTCCTCATTAATAATATACTGGGTGCATGACTACAACAACGTAATTTTCCTCATCACTATCTCCCTTTCTTAGATTACTGTACCTCTGGATGCATTCTTCTAACTTTGGGCACTTTTACTACTGTTGCTTATAACATCGCAACTCATACAATCTCTTCGGATGAAAATAAATACCACCCAAACATTCTAAAAAACACTTCCCTCATAATGGTCTTACCTGAAACAAGGTTTAGAGAAGAGAGTGTGGGAGTACATCTCACTTTTAGCTTGAAAACACAATTCATATGAATAAAACTGCATTCTTTCAAATCTCAACACTTAAGCTCACTGACATGCTTCTCTCAAGCCCCTCTATAGTGTCATGACTTCCTCAAGTCTTTTTCTTGGAAAAACTCATCGATAAGGATCAATCCATTGCTTTTCAATCACCTTGAGTATGAAGGGTATTCAAATGGATTTTAGAAACTCACGAGTTTGAATAAGTTCCTTATGACATAGTTCTATTTCATGATTTAGAGTATGAAGAAGGGAAGCTTCACTTAAATGTATATAGTCCCTCATTTATAGAAGTGGGGCCCTCATAACCATAAACAAGATCCTACCAACAAGGCTTCATAGACACCCTAGGACACTTAAACTCTATGTTGCCCAATCTGTGTTTATAAACAGCACTACTGATTATAACAAACTTTGCAGAAACACGAAGTTACCAAAGTTTACTGAACCAGTGAAAAAACAGAAGAACAGAAATTAATTCACAAACTAAAATCTAAAAAACGTACCAGAATCTGGAAAAACAAAACAGAAAGAAGATCAAGCCCACTGATTGCACAGTGTCCCCTTAAGGAAATTATTCCCCTCTAGTATCCGAGGTTTGATTTGGAATATGTCCTCCCAGGATAGAATGATCTCAATCACCAGTGTATTGATACCCAAAACGCTGGTGTCAACGAACCACTCAACAGCAGTAAAGTACACGAAGAAAAATTTGTGCAGAAGAAGAAGAAGAAATCAGAAATTTTAGTAAGTAAAAAGTCTGAAGAATCAC
>JAJONR010010460.1:0-19192 GCA_029582245.1 Solanum etuberosum
GGAAGTGATAACTCTCTTCCAGATTTTCTGTCTCGAGAATATTTAAATTCATAATGAGTTTTTATATAACTTTTATTGATGAAAAAACTTTAGTTACTTTTCTAAAGATAATTCCTCTTAATAAAGACCTGCAGGAATTAATAATATGTGAAATCATCAACGATATTATTAGAGAAGATTTCTCTATACATGATTATGAAGAAATTGTTGATATCGATAATGATAATTATTACAGTGACTATTATGATATGTCTGAATAAAACAAAGTGTTATGTTTGCAGGATGGACCCTCCTTGGACTACCAAGGGCAGATGTAGGAATAATAATACAAGGGGAAGATCATCCCCAGGTTCTTCCTATGGATCCTCTTCTAACTCCCCAATTATACAAATGGTAAGAAAATTTTGATAAACTCAAAAGTCTCTCAAAATAAGGCTTCATCTTCAGAACATCTGGAAGATATTCCGAAAAATAGTCCGTTATACGCACAGCTACAGGCATATTTGTCTCAAAAGCAAAGTGATCACTTTTGCATCAATAGCTAAAGAAGACAATGATGATATCAGTCTAATGAAAAGTTATCAAAAAAAGAAATTATATTTCTTTGGGAAAACTCTAAAATTCAGAGAAAAGAAGAACACTGGAAGATATTCCAGCGATACCTAATCAACGGATTATATTTCCCGGGTGAGTCATACAAAACCCGATCGTATTATGAGACTATACTGATAAGCACTGGTAGTATTGAATTTCAACTCTTTTCAGGCTACAATACCTGTGAGAATGTTTATAACTTCTCAAAAATGATAATTAAACAGATTATATCTGTTGAATACTGGGGTATATCTACTATGAAAGGAAGGCAGATCAGCCTAAACAAAATCGCTATGAGTTTCACCTACTGGGACTATATTCAGGCTTTTGATAAAGTCCTCTATTACAATAATGATAGACATAAACACACGTGGTTTATAAAAATATGTGCAAAGATATTTGCAGGATCAATTCCTAATTGGTTTTTGAATTGGTGGTCATACCACGGCCCAACTACAAAAAATTTGCCTGATCCATTTCTTAAATTATA
Source organism: Solanum etuberosum (assembly GCA_029582245.1). Classification (NCBI taxonomy): domain Eukaryota; kingdom Viridiplantae; phylum Streptophyta; class Magnoliopsida; order Solanales; family Solanaceae; genus Solanum; species Solanum etuberosum. Next base: position 1,085 of record JAJONR010010460.1, read on the forward strand.
TAGAGAATGGGTTAAAGTCTCACCAGACCTAAATGAATTATACCATACAGATCATATCTGTTATATAGAAAAAATAGACCAAATTTATTTTTTCATTGAATTCTCTATCCCTCGAATTCATAAATGGACCCAAAAAGTGGGATTCACCGAGGAACATATTCCTTGTTTATACAAAAGTTTTTATAATAATTTTTGGGACAAATTGATGAAAAAAGATTCCAAAACAAAAATATTATATGGACAAGAACTGCTGGATCTTATTGCAACAAATATCCAAGAATATTATATTACTCCCCAAAAGGGAATAATTACTGATAGCTCGGTCAGGCATATTGCCAGAAAAATATCCATCCAAGATGGCGATAAAGAAGCAATGATCAACAGCTATTTGAAAGAAGTTAAGAGGAGTCTGATTCTCAATATCACTCAATATGAAAAACTAGACACTTCTATGAGAAGTGAGACAAGTGATGACATCACAGTTGATATTCAAGAAGCTCAATCTAGTGAGTCAGAAAAAACTACATCAGAAGATACTCTGAGAAAAGCGGAAGATTTCCTCCGAAAATTAAAGGAAAAAGACAAACAATAGAGTCGTCTCTACAGTAATAGCCATCATCAACAGTAGATACACTGTTAAGAGAACAGGTGGGACCCAACGATACTGTACAAACATTCAAAATGTTTTTTTCTTTTTCTATATATAAGCTTGTTTTTCAGTTTGTTAGGTAGAAGTTTAGGAACCCCTCTCTCTACTTTCTCTCTCCAATTGTAAATCTCTAAAACTTGTAAAGTTTTTAGTTCACCAGATACTGCTGGAAGTTAATAAAATTGTAAAGTTTGCTCATAGGCCTTGCAGTCGGCCATCTATACAAGGTATTATATTTTTCTTTTGATTTATTCTTTTAGTATTTCTCCGATCAAAGTCGTGACTATGTCCACCTAAAAGATTCATATCTATGTCGATTAACTAACTTCTGCATTTTTTAATCCAAAAGGCATAACATTCCATTCATATTGTCCAAAGGGAACATTAAAAGCAGTTCTATAAGTATGCTTTTTAAATATCTGAATTTGCCAATAACCAGATTTTAAATCAAATTTTGAAAATATATTAGCATCATATAATCTTGAAAGCAAATCTCTTTTATTGGAGATATGATATCTTATCCATTTTAAGAATTGATTTAAAGGTTTATAATTGTTTACATTGATGATATTTTAGTGTTCTCTAAAACGTTTGAAACACACATCAAGCATCTTGATATCTTTAAGAAAATTGTTATACAAAATGGTTTAGTTATTTCCAAACAGAAAATGAGTTAGATTTTTAGGACATAATAACTGTCAGGGTAAGATTACTACGATTCAACGATCTATTGATTTTGCATCTAAATTTTCGGATGTTATTACTGACAGAACTTAGTTACAAAGATTTTTGGGAAGCTTAAACTATGTATCCCAATTTTATAAAAATCTTTCTTGTGATATAGCCCATTTATATGATAGACTAAAAAAGGATTATAAACAACCTTGGATTGAAAGTCATATTAGTCTTGTTAAAAATATTAAGGAACGTGTTAAATCTCTTCCTTCTTTAACTCTTGCTAATCCTGTATGGTAAAAGATTATTGAAACTGATGCTTCTAACATTGGTTATGGAGGAATATTAAAACAGATTAATCCTAATGATAAAAGAGAATATTTGATTAGATTTCACTCAGGAAAATGGACTGAAGCCCAGAAAAAATATGCTACTGTGGCTCATGAAATGCTAACAATAGTCAAATGTGTTTTAAAATTTCAAGATGATTTATATAATCAAAGTTTTTGATAAAAAATGATGCTCAATTTGTGAAATACATGTTTAACAAAGATTTTAAACATGATTCTTCAAAATTGATATTTGCTAGGTGGCAAGCCTAGTTAGCTCCTTTTGATTTCGAGATTCAATATAAAAAGGGAAGTGATAACTCTCTTCCAGATTTTCTGTCTCGAGAATATTTAAATTCATAATGAGTATTTATATAACTTTTATTGATGAAAAAACTTTAGTTACTATTCTAAAGATAATTCCTCATAATAAAGACCGACAGGAATTAATAATATGTGAAATCATCAACGATATTATTAGAGAAGCTTTCTCTATACATGATTATGAAGAAATTGTTGATATCGATAATGATAATTATTACAGTGAGTATTATGATATTTCCGAATAAAGCAAAGTGTTATGTTTGCAGGATGGACCCTCCTTGGACTACCAAGGGCAGATGTAGGAATAATAATACAAGGGAAAGATCATCCCCAGGTTCTTCCTACGGATCCTCTTCTAACTCCCCAGTTATACAAATGGGAAGAAGAAGTTTGATAAACTCAAAAGTCTCTCAAAGTGAGGTTTCATCTTCAGTACATCTGGAAGATATTCCAGAAAACAGTCCATATACGCACAACTACAGGCATATTTGTCTCAAAAGCAAAGTGATACTTTTGCATCAATAGCTAAAGAAGACAATGATGATATCAAATCTTATGAAAAGTTATCAAAAAAAGATATGGTATTTCTTTTGGAAAACTCTGAAATTCAGAGAAAAGAAGAACTCTGGAAGATATTCTAGCGATACCTAATCAACGGATCATATTTCCTGGGTGAGTCATACAAAACCCGATCGTATTATGAGACTATATTGATAAGCACTGGTAGTATTGAATTTCAACACTTTTCAGGCTACAAAACCAGTGAGAATGTTTATAACTTCTCAAAAATGATAATTAAACAGATTATATCTGTTGAAGACTAGGGTATATCCACTATGAAAGAAAGGCAGATCAGCCTAAACAAAATCGCTATGAGTTTCACCTACTGGGACTATATTCAGGCTTTTGATAAAGTCCTCTATTACAATAATGATAGACATAAACACACGTGGTTTATAAAAATATGTGCAAAGATATTTGCAGGACCAATTCCTAATTGGTTTTTGAATTGGTGGTCATTCCACGGCCCAATTACAAAAATTTTGCTTGATCCATTTCTTAAATTATATAAAGAATGGGTTAAAGTCTCACCGGACCCAAATGAGTTATACCATACAGATCATATCTGTTATATAGAAAAAATAGACTAAATTTATTTTTTCATTGAATTCTCTATCCCTTGGATCCATAAATGGACCCTGGAAGTGGGATTCACCGAGGAACAGATTCCTTGTTTATACAGAACTTTTTATAATATTTTTTGGGACAAACTGATGAAAAAAGATCCCAAAACAAAAACATTATATTGACAAGAACTGCTGGATCTTATTGCAAAAAGGATCCAAAAATATTGTATTACTCCCCAAAAGGGAATAATTGCTGATAGGTCGGTCATGCATATTGCCAGAAAAATATCCATCCAAGATGGAGATAAAGAAGAAATGATCAACAAATATTTGGAAGAGGTTAAGAGGAGTCTGCTTCTCAATATCACTCAATATAAAAATTGGACACTTCTATGAGAAGTGAGACTAGTGATGACGTCACAGATGATATTCAAGAAGCTCAACCTAGTGAGTCAGAAAAATCTACATCAGAAGATACTGTGAGAAAAGCGGAAGATTTCCTCTGAAAATTAAAGGAAAAGGACAAACAATAGAGTCGTCTCTACAGTAAAAGCCATCATCAACAGTAGATACACTGTTAAGGGAACAGATGGGACCCAACGATACTGTACAAAGATTTAAAATATTTTTTGTTTTTCTATATATAAGTTTGTTTTTCAGTTTGTTAGGCAGAAGTTTAGGAACCCCTCTCTCTACTTTCTCTCTCCAATTGTAAATCTCTAAACCTTGTAAAGATTTAGTTCACCAGATACTGGCTGGAAGTTAATAAAATTGTAAAGTTTGCTCATAGGCCTTTCAGTCGGCCATCTCTACAAGGTATTATATTTTTCTTTTGATTTCTTCTTTTAGTATTTTTCCGATCAAAGCCGTGACTATGTCCGGTTAAAAGATTCATATCTATGTCGATTAACTAACTTCTCTTTTATATTCACTATGAAAGGTCTAGACTTTATCAAAATATAAATAAATTTATATATGGTTTCTTGATTTGGTTCCAAGATTGTGGTACAGTCAGATTTGATACTATTTTTATTGGCTTTGTCTTTGTGACTTCGTCTAGCCAGCCGTGGTTCTAAGCCCGTTAAGGAGTTGAAAAAGGGCTCCTATACCCGGTTAGAACTGCTAGACACAGGGGCTCAATAAAAATACGTATTAAATCTTGACAGGCCCCTTGCTCAGGTAAAAGGGATAGATCCTTCCATACAATCATAAAACTATATAAAAATTCATATATATTTCGATTCGGATTTCCTTAGATTCGGATGCTAAACTAGATCAGCTAAACTAGATCTAAGTTGACCGCGCGGATTACCGCCAGTCTTCAAAAGATCCTGTAAATGGATATTATATATATATATATATATATATATATAAGGGTCTTGCCTGAAATATTTGCTTGTCAAATATCAACTACAGGTTTCTATTCACTTTATCTCACTCCCACTTGGAAATGAGTTGCAATATGACATTGTATTTATTCATCTCAAATATTGCATAGATTTGTGGTAAAATACATATAGTTTTTTAAGAAAAATTAAAATACGATGTTTTCAATCACGTGCAATGCTATGATAAAATTCTCAAATTTTGGCTTGTAAGCTTTTTATATGGGGAAAAGAATGACAACTGTAAACACCTGAGGTATTACACGCAACATGTCCTCTAACACCTGAATCGTCCTCTTCGAGTGACCATCCATATGAGGGTGAAAATTTGTGCTGAAAGTTAGTTGAGTACCTAACTCTTAATGCAACTTGCCCCAAAACTTAGATGTATACTACATACCTCGATCTAAGATGATAGAAAAGAGAACCTCGTGAAAGCTTACTAGCTCCTTGGCATAATCTTAGCAAATTGTTGGGAGTTGTAATCCACTCTGAGTGGAATGAGATGGGCTAATTTAGTCAACCTATCAACAATAACCCAAATTGAGTCATACTTTCTCAAGGTCTGAGGGAGTCCCACCACCAAGTCCATGGCTATCCTTTTCCATTTCCACTTGAGAATGGGTATTCTTTGAATCAATCATGTAGGCCTTTGGTTCTTATACTTTACCCTTTGGCAATTCTAACACTTAGACACATAATCCGCTATGTCCCTCTTCATTCCTAGCCACCAATAAAGTTGCCTCAAGTTCTGGTACATTTTTGTTACACCCGAATGAATTGAATATTGTGAACCGTGAGACTCTGTCAACACCTTCTGAATGAAGTCATCAACTTGAGGAAAACAAGTCCTCCCTATAAATATGAGCACCCCTCTTGAAGAGAGAAGTTTAAGTTATCCATTCTGCTCCTATCTAAAGTGATTCTAGGCTGCTTCACAGAGGTGCGCTTCGCTCGACCAGGTGTGGCGTCTGGAGCCTCCCTAGACACCACGTTACTCCTTAACTTGTTCAAATTCTTATCCTCAAACTGTTTAGCCTTGATTTTCTGTATAAATATAGGCCTAACCTTAATATTGGCCAATACCACACCCTTTTCTGAAATCTCCAGGTGCATGAACTTAGATGATAGAGTCTAAATATCTCTAGCTAAGGGTTACTTAGAAACCCAAAGCAAGCCAAATTGCCCATGCTAATTGTCTTCCGGCTCAATGCATCTGCCACACCATTGGCATTGCCCGGATGGTACTCGATGGTCACATCATAATCCTTCAACAACTCCATCCACTTCCTCTACCTAAGATTTAAATTCTTCTGAGTAAACACATGTTGTAAGCTATGATGATCTGTGAACACTTCACACTTAACACCATAACGATGGTGTCGCCATATCTTATGTGCAAACACTACCACTACCAACTCTAAATTATGAGTTGGGTAGTTCCTCTCATGAGTCTCCAATTATCTTGAAACATAAGCCATAATGTTTGTCCTGCATCAACACAACACCCAAACTCGAATGTGAAGCATCACAATACACAATAAAGTCTTTACCTTCCACTAGCAATGATAGGATAGGAGTCGTAGTCAAAGGTGTCTTGAACTTTTAGAATCTCTCCTCACACTGGTTAGACCACATAAAGGGTACCTCCTTTTGGGTCAGTCTAGTAAGATGAGTAGCAATGGAAGCAAAGTTCTTGACAAACCTGTAGTAGCTAGCAAGACCCACAAAGATCCTAACCTCAGTCACAGAGCTAGGTTTGACCGAATTCACTACTGTCTTTTTCTTTTGGGGATTTACCATCATCCTTTTTTTCTGAAACCACATACCCCAAGAAAGCCACCGAAGTCAGCCAAAATTCACACTTTGAATACTTTGCATACATTTTCTATTTCCCCAAGATACCCAAAGCAATGGGAAGGTTCTTTAGATGCTCCTCCTTACTCTTGGAGTATATTAGAATATCATCTATAAATACGATCACAAAGGAATCTAGAAATGGCTAGAAGACACCATTAATCAAACTCATAAAAGTTTTCAGTGCATTAATCAATCCAAAGGACATTACCAAGAACTCACAATGCACTTATCGAGTCTTGAAGGTTTTCTTAGACATGTCCTCAGGTTAGATCTTTAACTGATGGTATCCTGACCTCAAGTCAATCTTTGAGAACACTGACTGGTCAAAAGGATCATCTATGTGGGGTAAAGGATATTTATTCCGGATAGAAACCTTGTTCAAATGTCTGTAATCTATACATGTTCTTATACTAACATCCTTATTTTTCACAAAAAAAACCCTAGCACCCAATGTGAAGCACTGGAATGAATGAATCCCTTATCTAAGAGTTCCTGAAGTTGAGTCTTGAGTTCCCTCAACTATGTCGAAGTCATGCGATAAGGAGGGATAGAGATTGGGCGAGTGCTCGACTCCAAATATATATAGAAATCAATATCTCTATCCTAAGGTATACCAAGTAAATCCATAGGAAATACCTCATAGAATTCTGAAACTATTGAGATTGATTCAAAATAAGGACGCTCCATGATAAACACTCAACTATGTCTCATATTTTAGGCATAGGCAGTCGTATGTAAAATAATTACCCAACTTATAAGGTAGGGTTCAAACCACAACTTTTGGTAGCTGGGACTCTTCTTCTATTGATTTCACTATTCGAACATATTAACAATTTGAATTCTCAACATCTATAGCTAACAACTAAAAATTTATCAATATTAAGCAACAAAACAGAGAATCAACAAAAATAAGATCTAACAAGATTAGAAAGGACTAGGGTGTGTTCATAGTGATTGGGGATTCAACTCGAATAAGAAAATATTAACTGAACAACATTGATTGATACATGGATAGCATTTAGTCCAGGCTACACTTTTATATTCTTTCGAACTATCAAGAACATGTCCATTAGATTCTTCCAAACTCCAAGACCATTTCAAACAAAACACCAAATATTGCTTGAGTGTATATTGACTATCTTAGCTCATATCATTAAATGTGAAATCACTCGGATTATCCCATCCCTGGCTCAAATCCATAGAGTAATTTCATAAATTCCTTACTATTAAGTCTTACCCAACTCCATTTAGCTTTTCCAAGTCAAAATGGTGTTAGAAAGCTCAACCAATATTTGCAACCATTGATTTTTAGATTAAACATCAAGACAACAATAGATCCATGACATACAATCAATATTAGAGATGATTAATAAATTCATTCGGGGTTTTACACCCCCATCTAGCACACACAACCCTATTTAAGACTCTAGTTGCTCATAAAAGATGAAATAGAGACAATATTCATATAGGAAATATCCATTCTAAGCGAATTTGATAGGCAAAACTTGGATTCCAAGCATAGATTGACACAAATATGAAATTTCTTCCTTTACAAGCTAGAAAGTTCTTCACTATTTCTCTCTCTCTCTCTATTGCTTACTATCACTTTTCTTTCTCTATCTAGTCTATACCTAATTATGGAGAAAAAATCTCTATACATTATTGAACAAATACCTATTTTATCCTTGGAACATTTCAAAGGAAGCATTATTTTTCATAATTACATTTTTTCCCTTTAAGTTCCATTCTTCAGACTTGAAGTGGACCGACCAGACGCCGATAAGAGAAAGTGGAGTGCTAGTCGCCTCCTCGCCTCAACCTTCAATTATAACAAGAGCATAAATGCTGGGACCGGTGAATCACCATTCATTCATTATATCGTGCCAACTGTAATATTGGTACTGAGGTAACTTTGCTCCATCCAAACCAGCATTTAGCCGGCTAGACGCCTGTTGGTTTATGCGGGATGCCAATTGCATCATCGGTATGCTTCAATGCATTTTGAATTCAAATCCATCAACTTTACTTTTTCTGAGGAATACTTGCCTTCATGAGAACCAGGGCCTAAAATCCCTTCAATTAGCATCAAAGCATGATAATAATTCATAAATTTGAGTCTACTGAGGCGGTGAAATACCAACTCAGCAAACCCCCAAACTTGAACTATTGCTTGTCCTCAAGCAAAGCATTCACTAAGTTTAGGATCAAAGCTTAGCTACACCCAAGATAGGATTTGCATAATTACATATTCGACTCTAAAATATTAAAAACACAAGACTCAAAAATAAAAAGACTCAAAACCAACACTACTCCCTATTGGTTCAACCATTATTCACTAGGCAAAGTTTTAACAAAACACTTTTAGCACAATTCTGGGACAATCATTCTTGTAAGCACAATCTTAAAGCATCTCAATCCAATGGTATCAACTCTCATGTTTTGCCTAAAGATTCACACAAATATGTCACATTCATGCAAAACAATTGAAATCAAGACATCACAATTCATATGAAAGATGCAGTGTCATTCACACAAGAGAGAATCCCACACACATTTAACAATATCAGTTTAAGGGATTATGGATCATGCAAGAATACTCACTCTCACAAATGAATTGAAGTATATACACTTGACCCATAGGCTTTCCCTGTATATAGATTGTCAATAATGTAGATTGACAAGGCTAAAAGTCCCCAAGGACTTGCGAGTTCGGCTTAGGCTTGGGTAGAAGGTAGGATATCATTTGGTCAAGGGACTAAAATTCCTCCCTAATGTGTCCATTTCTATTGCATTTGATCTTTCCGCTCACATTTTTAATTTTTCTCTCCACCTTGTTTCAACATTCACTTGTTTCAGCTTCCATTTTTTCTTTTCACCTTGAGGTATGTACATATGATGAGTTAATTTTGTTTCTCTTCATTCATGACTTTTTCAACACTTTTCACTTTTAAGCTAATGGTGATCTATACATTTTTATCTCAAACCTCATTGTTTCATTTTTGCATGAACCCCCAAACTTAGATGTTAGCCTACATTTTAACTTAATTCTCTCGTTCTACTCCAAACTTAGGCTTTTAGCCTATATCACAATTCATTTGGTACTAGGGAGACATGAGGGTGTTAAGATAGAGAGTTATAAATGTTCAAGGTATGCAACATGGTGACCAAGGAATATGGTTTAGGTTTAATGGGACTGACTAAAATCCCGTTAATTGGAGGGAAAATTTGGGATAGAGTGGCTGGTCAAAAAGGACCCAAGTTCATCTTTTGAGCCTCATCAAATCTAGAATTTTGCCTTGAAATACATTTTGGGAAAAGTTCTAGACAACATGCACATACAAGAATGAATCAAATTCTTTCCGCACAAGGTCTTACAATCCAATAAATTCTCAAGCTATTCTCAAAATAAATTAAATCGAATGACTTGTGATAACCAAAATGGGGAAGTCCGCTTGTTAATCATAAAGCCAGATCAAGAATGTACAAATCACGACAATAGATTGATTTTCAATTAACTTTTTCTCATTTTTGAAATCATTTTTTAAAACAAACTTCCGTTGCAAATAATTTTTTTGTGGTTCCTCTTGCAAGAGGTGTGACACAAGATTCGATTTAAACTAATACTTGGAATTTTCCCATAAGAAAGTCGCTACAATCTATCATAGGGAACAACAACCCGATTCGACACAAAAAGACTCAAGAGTAAAATTAAATAAATAAAAAATAATATTTTGCTCCATGGGAAGGAATCACGATGTAAAGAAAACTCTTGCAGTTTATTCCACTACTACTATTCACAAAGGAAATTTTGATTCATGCGCCATAAATTCACTGAGAGAACAAGGCCTTGTTGAAAGACACTAAGCGTGAATCTCAAGCAAGTAAACACGGGTAATAAAACATTAGAAAATGTAGGACCAACCTGGAGTCTGTTTTTCACATTCGGCGAATTGCCGAGTACCACCTTTGTTCACTGTTTAAGCCTTTACTTTTCTTCCAAGTCCTGTCACCTTCGACGACGGTCAACATGTTCTTCCTTTGCATTCAGCGAGTCGTCATTTCTCTTTAAGTGCGCTGACCTTCCTCAATTAATTCAAGTATTGAGCACTGTCACTTTGGAAGAGGTCATTCCAGTTGGCGATCCGCCCTTTTGGTTAGGTGGCTCCCAATGTGGAGTTTATACATCTTTCCATATTTTTGGCCTTTCTTCTAAGTATTTATCCTTACCTTGTCCTTTTTCATTCATAGCTGTAAATCATAAAAAGATCATCAGAATAGGACATAATTAGGCATTAAGAACACTAATTGTTGAACTAAAAAGGCCTAAAATTGAGTGTAAATCTATAACTCATCACCATGTACACTTGTTTGTGCTTTTAGAAGCAACAAGTTTTTGGCGCCGTTGCTGGAGACTTTAGAATTAGTAGATATTTAATTTTTCTTAGTCTATATATTCATTGTTCAAGTGTTGACAACTTGATCTTAGATGCTTTATCTACATGTGATTCAACACACTACGCTAGAGAGAAAAGGAGACCTTGTAGTGTCTTTGACTGAACCTGCACGATTTCTTCACTATCAAATAAGGCAAGCGTCTATGCAATACCATGTTCCTCAAGTAGAACATGTGCAAGAGGAAACATTAGTAATGGCAGCAAGGACATTTCATGATGTGGCAATCCAACTGACAACAGTGTTATTTCCACGATTCAAATACTAATAGTTAGGGGCAGATTTGAGCTGAAATAGAACATGGTGCAACTGATACACACCACTAGAAATTTACTAGTCTCCCTCATGAAGACCCTCAAGTGCATATTCAGAACTTTTTGGAAATTAGTGACACTTATACCCTAACTAGGGTATCTCCTAATTACGTGAGGTTAACCTTGTTTCCATTTTCACTATTGGGGGAAGCAAAGCAGATGTTTTAGTTAGAGTCAACACACTTCATCACATCTTGGGATGATCTTGCTAAAAAATTCTTGATCATATTTTTCCATCTGAGAAAAAAATGAAGTTAAGAAGTGAAATCCTGAGCTTTAAGGGGGAGAAATATGTATAAAAGCGTGGGATATATTCAAATCCACACTAATAAACTTCCACATCACCATCAAGCTAATGAAGTGCTGGTACATACCTTCATTGTGGGTCTTGAACCAAGCACAAAAATTCTTTTGGACTCTGCTACAGGTGGACACACTTTACGAAAGACCTATGATGAGTTGTTCTCACTGCTAAACCATATTTTTCTAGGGAACCCTGAATGGAATTCAGAGGGTGCTAGACCTGTGGTACAAAAGACTATTGGGGTGTAAGAGGTTGATGCAGTAACTACATTGACTACACAAATTGCTGCCATGCAAATTATGATGAATACACACTTAAGAAATTTGGCATTAGGACAACAACAAGCTCAAGTAAATCTGGTGCAATAGGCCCAAGTGTGGTGTGAGGTATGTGGTAGTAGCGAGCATGAAACTTAGTATTGTGGGAAGAATTCGGATTTTGTAAACTTCATGGGAAACACTCAAATAGGTATAGAAGTACAAAATTATGGAAATTCATATAACCTAATTTGAAGAAACCATCAAAATTTATTATGGGGAAAAATCAAAATAAGTATCATCCTTAAATCGATGGGTAGTAGTATCAACAGTAGGTCCAAGGTAATAACCAAAATATTCAGCAAGGTAGAATGAGTACTGACGAGATGTTCAAGAAACTCATGGCAGAACAAGCCCGAGTAAGCGTAAATGTGGACAAGTTCACGTAGAACTATGAAACAAATAGTTGTCTACTCAAAATTTAGAAAAACAATTTGGGCAATTCGCTAGTGCACAAAACTCACGTCCTCAAGGAGGCCTTCCCGGTAACACTGATTCAAACTCAAGGAAGGTCAATGCTATAGGTACCATAAGTGGAGTGCAGTTAGAAGAGTTAATCCCAAAAAGAAAGTTACAGAGGCGGTGAGAGGGGAAAAGAGTAGTAGAGAGGTAGAGAAAAGTTCCCATGGAGATAGTGTAGTGAATAAAGTGAAACCACCTCCTCCCTTTCCATAAAAGTTCAAGAAAAAGAGCGAGGATGAATGCTTTGGTAAGTTTCTCTATTTACTTATGCAAGTTCACATTACCTTTCCGCTTGTTGATGTGTTGAAGGGAATTCCAAAGTATGCTAAATATGTGAAGGAGTTTGTGGCAAACAAGACGATGTTGATAGAGTATGAGATGGTGGCACTTACTAAGGAGTGCGGTTCGAGAATTCATAATAGACTACTTGCCAAACTAAATGACCCGGGGAGCTTCTCTGTGCAGATGAGTATAGGGCAGAGTATTCATGCCCTAAGGTTATATGATCTTGTTGCTAGCATTAATCTCATGTCTGCATCATTGTACAAAAAGATCTGGGTAGTCCTAAACCAACCACCATCATCTTGCAAACCAATCATTCGCCCGACCAGAAGGGGTTGTAGAAGATGTATTAGTACAATCGTTGATTTTCCATATTGACTTTGTTGTGCTCAACTTTGGGCGAGACCCTGAGATGTCTTTCATATTGGGATGACCCTTGCTCGATGTAGCAGCAGGGCAGGTGAAAATGAGGGCGAATGATAAAGTAGAGATTTTTTATGTACATCGAGCATTGAAGTTGCCTTACTCGTATTGAATTCACTGTCTTTCTAAAGCTTATACATGGAGATATATGTGGATCTATTCAGCCACCTAGTGGGTCATTAAGATATTTTATAGTCCTCATAAATGCATCTTTAAGATGGTCTCATGTGTGCATCATATCTTCTCACAACCTGGCGTTTTTGAAATTATTGGTACAAATAATACGATTAATAGAGATATTTACAAATTATCGCATTAAGGCTATTTTCCTCAATAATGGTGGCGAACTTACATTTAAAGCTTTTAACGATTAATGTCTATTAATTGGAATTAAAGTTGAACATCATGTAACTCATGTTCATACTCAAAATGGTCTTGCTGAATTATTTATTAAGCGTTTACAATTGATACTAAAACACTACTTATGAAAATAAGGTTGCTCAATGCCATCTAGGATAATACTATCTTACATGCAACATTACTTGTTCATCTCACACCAACACATTAGAATAAATACTTTTCATCACAATTAATGTTTGTTCATGAATCAAATATTGTTCATCTATAAATTTCTTAGTGTATTGTATATGTTCAAGTAGCACCACCAAAGCGTACTAAGATGAACCCCTAGAGAAGATTATGAATTCATGTTTGGTTTGAATCACCCTTTATTATTCGTTACCTTGAACCATTGACGGAACATTTATTCACTGCTTAATTTGTAGATTATCGATTTTATGAAATATTTTTTTCACAATTACGAAATGAGAAAATGGAAATTAAAAGAAAAATTGTATGAAAAGTTTTATCATTATCTCATTTGATCCACAATCATCAATATGTGAAGTAGAGGTACAAAAGATCATTCATTTTCATAAAATAACAAATCAAATGTAGTATGCATTTACTGATTTGAAAAGAATAACTAAGTCACATATCTTTACAGAGAATGTGCCTATCCTAATTAATGTCTTAACAAGACAATTTTGTAGTTCATAACTTTTAAATCCCAAACATGTAAGAAGCATGGTAGAACATTAGGTTTTTTAAGGTAAAATAATAAAAAATAATTATGAAAAATGATAAAAATGACACCATAAAATAATCTCACTAAGAATTCAATATCCAAATAATCTTGATGTTCCTAATGAAATCAGTGAACCAAAGATTAAAATTGGTGATGGGGTGGATTTGAAGCTATATAAAAAATTATGAAGGAGAGGAAGCCAAATCCTAAACCACCCAAACCACTCCTTAGATAACCTAGCAAAATAAAACTTCGATAGACCCTTGAAAACAAGGAAATTTGGAATGTCTTCCAGACCTTTCAACCCGTTAAATCTCCCAGCCCTAATGCCCTCCACCCTATGTTCAGAAATATTGGGACTTAGTGAGAGGTAAAACCATTGAATTCTGTAGGGAAACCTTTAATAGCTGCACCATGGACCTTGTGATGGACAATACTCTTTTGTGCCTCATCCCTAAATGCAAGAATGTAGTAACCTTGGAAAATTTCAAACCAATAGGGCTTTGTAACACCAATTACAAGATCATTTCCAGTAGATTAAAAGCTCAACTCATCCACATAATTGGACCCAACTAAGCCAGCTTCCTCTCTGGAAGAATAGCCTTTGAAAATGCCATCATTCTGCAGGAATACATGAACCACTTCAAGAAGATGAAAGGGAAAAGGCCAATTTGATCCTCAAAATTGACTTGAAAATAGCCTTCGATAGACTAGAGTGGTCTTTCATCCAGAACTCTCGAGCCTACTTCAATATGCCTACCAAATTGTCCAAACTGATCATGCCATGCATCACTACCTCTTCCATTTCCACCACTTTCAATGGCACAACCATTGATTACTTCACTCCAACAATAGGAATAAGACAGAAAGATCCTATCTCAGCCTATATCTTTATCTTCTTCATGGAGAGACTCTCCGGGAGTATTGATGAGGCTGTGAGGAAAAAATCCTGGAACCATATTGGTATATCCATGGCAGGACCTAGGATATCTCATCTCTTCTTTGTTGATGACCTCACTCTCTTCACAAGAGCCGATGCCCAACACTGTAACAATGTCAACATGATTCTTGAGGAATTATGTAAAGCTTCTAGAAAAAACTTAATATTACCAAGTCCAAGGTCTTTTTATCCAACAACATTGGGAACTATACTAAAGATATGTGCTCTAATATGCTTAACATCCTGGCCATCAACTCCTTAAAGAAATATTTGGGTTTTCCCATTTTCCTCTCTAAGCCTACCCATAGAGACTTCCAACTCATCATTGACAGTATGTAAGAAAACCTCACTAAGTGGAAAACAAAGTTGCTTAACATGATAGGAAGAACCGTAATGGCAAAAGAATCCCTAGTCAAGATTCCTTATCATGTCATGCAATACACCAACCTTCCCACCCAAACTACCAAAGATATTGATAGAATCCAATGGAACTTCATTTGGAGAACTAACTCTAAGAAAAGAAAAATGCATCTTTTATTATTGGGAGATGGTCACTATGCCAAAACATGAGGGAGGCCTAGTTTCTAGAAGTGCGAAACCAAAAGCAAGGCCCTCCATGCGGGCTTAGCATGGAGAATGTACAAGAACCCCCCTACCCCCCAAGCCCTTTGGACCAAGATCCTGTACTACAAGTACTGCCACAATAAATCCCCACAGAAAAAGCCACTGAATCAAGAACCTAATAATGCATTAGAAAGGAATGACATATATGTTTTAAATGAACCAGATGGACAATCAATAAAGGAAAAAAAAAAGCTTTTTCGAGGAAAAATGGATCCCAAACCATGGGACATTAAGGGAACAAATTTTTGGACCCTTAAGTGAAAGATCAAGCAGTAAAAGTCAGCTCCTTCGTATCTAATGTCAAATGGAACTTGGAGAAATAAGATATCAATCTTTCAGAGGAGCTAACCAATAAGATTATTGGTAGATTTTTCCAAGGCATTAACTCCATGGAGGATAAACTCACTGGGGACCGCACCAAGGATGGATTCTACACTACCAAGAGTTCATACCATCGTATTGATCAATGGAATACCACAATTGAGGAGAATGTACATAGTGACTTTTCCTGGATATGGAAGATCGAAAGCCCAAACAAGAACAAGGCCTTCATTTGGATCTTCTCTCATGGTAGACTCCCTACAAGACATCATCTCCATAACATTTGTCTCAACATTGATCCAATATGCAACATCTGTGAAAGGGGCCCTAAAAATATGGATCATATCTTCTTCTATTACACTTGAGCTACTACCTTCGAGGGGTATTTGGCCAGCCACAGTACGACTATGGAAAGCATAGACTCTGCAATGCTGAATACTAGGAACTGGCACAACACCCGGAACAATCTAAAGGACAAACCCTTCAATAAATGATTCTCTTGGGGAACTATCATTCCTTTCAGCCTTTGGAACATTTGGACCAACAAGAATGATAACCTCTTCAACAACAAGAAGCATCATATTCCTATAGAACATACAACTGACCAGGCTGCGCAATTCCACTTCCTAAACCAAAAGATAGTAGAGGAAAACCCATAAAAATCCCAATCTAAATAGGATGGAACCCTCCCAATAGAAATGCCTTTAAACTTAATAGGTATGGGGCAGATCCAATCAAGCCTGGCCAAGGGGGAATAGGAGGTGTGATTAGCGACCATTCTTACAATTGGGTAGTTGCCTTTGTGAAAATTTGTGTCCATAAAACTGTAGTCCAAGTTGAGTTACTAGGCATCCTTTACGGACTAAGGATCATTGATAGTTAAAATCTCAAACTCCTTGAGATAAGCTCTGACTCATCCCAAGCAATCTCAATAATTATTAATGACTACAATGTTTTAACAATATTGTTTCAGAACACATGTACTTAATAAAAGAAAATGGGGATCAGAACCATCAAGCTCGTGTTAGAGGAGGAGAATAGGGTGGAATACGTGTTGGCAAAGGAAGGACCAAGGCGTCCCTTTTTGTAAGGAACAAGTGTAACACCCCGTATGCTAGAACTACCAAAAATCCAGAATTCAAAAAGTTGCAGGTGCCACCAACGGTGCCACCTACGGACCGTAGGTGGGGTCCGTGGATGGCCACCTGCAACTCCTCCCCAGAAAGTCCAGGAAATTTAGCTAAGGGTAGACCCACGCCAGGACCTACTAACCGTAGATCAGACCACGGTCTGTGGTCCAGGGCCGTAGGTTGAACCCCAAATTTTAACTCCCAGAACTCCATAAAATTCAGCTATGGCATGACCCACGGCCAGGACCTACGGATCATAGGTCAGACCACGGGCCGTGGTCCAGGTTCGTGGATCGTGGCCTTCACGTCCGACTCCCAAAAACCCCATCGACGGTGGACCAGCACGGACCGTGGGTCAGTCCACAGACCGTCGGTCAGTTCCATCGGTGGCCCCGATAGCTTTTAAGTCAGGGGTCGTTTTGTTTTTTCCCTATGCGATGGACCCCTAAAATACGTCGTTTAACCCCTAAACTACGTAGTTTTGGTCAGTTTAAGCCTAGTAACTTAATTAGAATTACCCTAGTTAATTCATTCTCCAAAATTTAGCAAACTCAGAGCAAAAGAGGAGAAAGAGTCGACCAAACCCCTTTCCAAGAGCACAATAAGGTTTCATCAGTTCTAGCCACAAAATCGAAAGATTTCTCTATGGAATTCATCACCAGGTATGTGAGATTTCATTAGTGGGTTCCTTTCTCCGATTAGTTCCCTAGATTAGTCAGAATCTTAATTCCCTTGATATTATCTAGACCTAGGGTTTCTTGAATGTTAGAAATTGTTGGGTTTTAGCTGCTAGAATGATCCAAATCAGATTATTATGTTATTGCTTCAGTTCTTGCATGAAATTCAGAACCCTAGTTGTGTAGATTCGTTTAGTTCATGAGTTACACATGCTAGGTCAGTTATATTCAGATATACATGCCCCAGTTACGAATGTTTCATTATCAGTACATTAATGTTGCATTCTTAGATTTTGCATGTCAGTATTTTGAGCTATCCAGTATTACAGAAATTCAGTCATAATATGTTATTTACATAATCAGTTAGGAGTAGACTTAATACCGAGTTGGACTAGGGTTCAGCGTACCCGAATAGTCCTAGAATTA
>JAJONR010010461.1:0-19731 GCA_029582245.1 Solanum etuberosum
CTTCAGTTTTGCCTCATTACCTACCATCAACCTGTCTTTCCTATATAACAACCCATCCTTCAAGTCATAGTACGGTTTGCAAGCACCATTTGCAGATATAGTTTGGAACAACTTCATGATATAGGCATCCCTCTGATAAGAATCATTCACCTGTTGTAACAGCTGACCAGTGACCACAGAAAGTTCATTTAACAAAAGGTGATTGTCACTTCGTCTAGACAGTGCATCCGCAGCTAAATTGTCACTTCCTTTTTTGTATGCAATAGAATAGTCATATCCCATAAGCTTGGTCAGCCACTTTTGCTGGCTAGGAGTTGTGATTCTCTGCTCCATCAGATATTTCAAACTTTGATGGTCTATCTTGATTGTGAAATGCCTACCAATCAAGTATGGTCTCCATTTCTACACTGCCAACACAATTGCCTTCAGTTTTGCCTCATTACCTACCATCAACCTGTCTTTCCTATATAACAACCCATCCTTCAAGTCATAGTACGGTTTGCAAGCACCATTTGCAGATATAGTTTGGAACAACTTCATGATATAGGCATCCCTCTGATAAGAATCCTTCACCTGTTGTAACAGTTGACCAGTGACCACAGAAAGTGCATTTAACGAAAGGTGATTGTCACTTCGTCTAGACAGTGCATCCGCAGCTAAATTGGCACTTTCTTTTTTTTATGCAATAGAATAGTCATATCCCATCAACTTGGTCAGCAATTTCTGCTGGCTAGGAGTTGTGATTCTCTGCTCCATCAGATATTTCAAACTTTGATGGTCTGTCTTGTTGTGAAATGCCTACAAATCAAGTATCTTCTCCATTTCTGCACTGCCAACACAATTGCCTTCAGTTTTGCCTCATTACCTACCATTAACCTGTCTTTCCTATATAACAACCCATCATTCAGGTCATAGTAAGGTTTGCAAGCACCATTTGCAGATATAGTTGGAGCAACTTCATGATATAGGCATCCCTCTGTTAGGAATCCTTCACTTGTTGTAACAGTTGACCAGTGACCACAAAAAGTGCATTTAACGAAAGGTGATTGTCACTTCGTCTAGACAGTGCATCCGCAGCTAAATTGTCACTTCCTTTTTTGTATGCAATAGAATAGTCATATCCCATATGCTTGGTCAGCCACTTCTGTTGGCTAGGAGTTGTGATTCTCTGCTCCATCAGATATTTCAAACTTTGATGGTCTGTCTTGATTGTGAAATGCCTACCAATCAAGTATGGTCTCCATTTCTGCACTGCCAACACAATTGCCAACATCTCCTTCTCATATACAGAAATAGAAGAGTGTTTTGTCCCCAAGGCTTTACTCATGAATGCCAAAGGATGACCCTGTTCCATCAAGACAGCCCCTACCCCCACTGAGCATGCATCGGCTTCAATGAGTAACTCCAAATCAAAGTTAGGTAATACTAGAACAGGAGGGGAACTTACAGCTTCCTTCAACTATTGGAAATTTATTTCAGCCTCCCTTGACCATCTTAAAGCATCTTTCTTCAGCAAGTCAGTCAAGGGTCTTGCAATAACACCATAGACCTTAATAAACCTTCTATAATACCCTGAGAGCCCCAAAAATCCCTAAGTGCCTTCACTATCTTAGGTGAAGGACAAGTTTGCATAGCTTCAACCTTTTAAGGATTAGCAGCCACTCCCTCGGACTCGGAGGAGATAATGTGTCCCAAGTAATCTACATTAGGTTGTGCAAAAGAACACTTGTTGAGTTTAACATACAAACTATTTTGCTTTAAAACACTGAAGGTTAACTCCAAGTGATCCAAATGACTACTCATAGAGAGATTGTACACTAGTATATCATCGAAGAAAACCAAGATAAATTTTCTGAGATAAGGCTGAAATATATGGTTCATCAAACTTTGAAATATAGAGGGTGCATTTGTCAACCCAAAAGGCATCACTACAAATTCATAATGTCCATGATGAGATCTGAAAGTTGTTTTGTCTGTATCTTTATCCATCATTCTGATTTGATGGTAACCAGATCTTAAGTCCAATTTAGTAAAAAATTGAGCACCACCTAGTTCATCTAATAGTTCCTCGATCACAGGAATTGGGAATTTATCCTTGACAGTGTACTTATTGAGCTCCCTATAATCTATGAACATTCTCCAAGAGCCATCCTTCTTCTTTACCATGACTATGGGAGATGAATAAGGGCTCACACTTGATCTTATAACTTCAGAAGTCAACATTTCCTGCACTTGCTTCTCAATTTCATCTTTTTGGATAGTGGGGTATCTATAAGGCCTCACATTAATAGGTGAGGTGCCTTCTTTCAAGACTATCTTGTGATCATGCCTCCTATGAGGTGGTAATTCTGTGGGGGTCTTAAATATTTGGGCATACTGATCAATTAAGGACTGCACAACAATAGGGATACTCACCTCTTGAGAATTCAGTATGATCTCAGGTATGTGTTTCTCCTCAGGTTGCTTGATTGTCACCACTGCTACTGCCATCATGGCCAACTGAGCTGGCTTCCGCATTAACTTCTGGATGTGTTTGTTGTCCACCCACTGTGTCTCAGCTGGTTGACTTCCTCTTAAGGACACTTTCTGCTTCCCCATCATGAATTCCATTTTCAGTTGCCTGAAATTCCACCTTATGTCACCTATGGTAACCAACCACTGTATTCCCAGAACTACATCATACCCCCCCAAAGCCAATATCAACATATCGGAGGAAATTCCACACTCAGCATCTTCCAAGAAAATCCACCAGATATATGAGAGCACTTGATCTTAGTGCAATTAGCTACAGCCACAGAGACAGCAGGAATGACTTCCAAGGGACATCCTAGCCTATTGGCGGTCTCATAATCCAAAAGATTATGGGTACTCCCTGTATCAATCAAGATATGTATCAAATTTCCCTTAAAAGATCCTCTAACTCTCATTGTTCTGTAGTCATGCACTCCAGACAAGGCATGAACCGAGACTTGTGCCCCTTCCAAAGTCCCATCTCCTTCTTCTCTATTCGCTTCATGTACTTCATGATACTCCTCTTCTTGTGGTTCTTCTTCCTTTTCCTCATCCACCTCATACAAGTACAATTGTTTTCCTTTTCGACAGTTGTGGCCCGACATATACTTCTCTTCATACCAATAACACAAGCCCTTTGACCTTCTTTCCTCCATCTCCGCACTGGTCAACATTCTAGTTGGTTTAGTGAAGGGTTTAGCAGGGAAATGCTTAGGTGGATTTGGTTTGTAAGGTTGGCTGAAATTAGGTTTTGGATTAGGTAGTATTGGAGAAGTGGTTCTATGATAAGGAACACTACTGGTTCTTTGAAGGCTTAGGGATTTCTCAACAAGTTTGGCTTGGTTGTATGCTTTCATCAGAGATCTAGTATTCAACAGCTTCACCTAGACAACTATCTCAGGTTTTAATCCAGCCAACAAACAACTGACCGCTTGGTCCTCTGTGAGATCTACCACATTTAACAGTTCATCAAACTGATCAAGGAAATTATGCACAATACTTGTTTGACGTAATGACACTAACTCTGATAGGGGATCTAAGTAAGTAGAGGTCCCAAATCTATGTTGAAGGGCTTTAACATACTCCTCCCATTCCGGAATGTCCCGAGAGAATCGAGTTTTCATATACATTTGATGCCATTGTAATGCTCTCTCTTCCAAATGTATGGCAGCCCCCTTCACCTTCGATTCTTCAGTTGTATCCTCATACTCGAAAAATTGCTCGCATAGATAAACCCATCCCCTCAAATCTTCACCACTGAATTTAGGAAAATCGATGCGTGAATACCTGGTATTGGCTCTGTACTGTGACCCACCAGAATAAGCCAATGTCATTTCTTCTCTGTGTGGAGCTTTACGAGTCCCTTTTATCGTCACGAACATCTATCGAATCTCCTCCATGTTCTTCTCATGCTTCTCATTCATGACTCGAAGCTGCTCACCAAACAACTATTGAAATTCCCCCATTGATTGGTCTATCTCACGTCGAATTTCATTACTTCCCATAATGACCCCCATGACTCCAGAATTCCAAGGATTCGCTGGCTCTGATACCAATCTGTTACAGCTTTTCAGTGCCTTGTGATTAGGCAGAGATTAGCTATGCAATTCCTAAAGAACGTATGAAAGAAAAGCTCTTGAACAGAGTTGCAAGTAAGCACACTTGGAGAGAAAATAGGAGAGAATCTGTAAAATATTATTCAATGAATATCCTTATAATCTGATACAACTGAATTAATAGCTAAACTTGGATCAAGTAATCTCTAACTACTTTTCCCTCCACTACTTCAACTCACAACTGGAATCTAAGGACTTAACTGCCTAACAGAATTGACTGGAAGTGACTTTTGTACCCCTCCTGGCTAATTAGGCATATAACACTAGACTAAAGCCAAGAGTAACTCACAAGAATCAATGCAGTAGGCATAAAGCTCAACATGGGATGTTAGGCATTACAGAAAAGGTAATGAAAGCTATGGCAAGAATTTTATAACCTAAACAGAATAATAACATCCAAAGTAAATTAGGTCTTCCATGTGGGACTAAGTTGTAGTCACCTACATATTTTTGAGAATCTTGACTTGTAGCACATGCAATTTTGAGTTGATCGAAAGAAAAAAATCTTGTCGTTCTCTTATTTGATTTAAGGAAAATTCTTAAATATTTGGGCAACCCATTTACTTCTATATAAGAAACTCTTTGATATGAACGACGTCTCACAAGCTGCCAAAAAGAGCTCATATTATAGTTAGATATATATAGCGATATGGTAAGAGAGACATTTGATGCATCTTCATATTAAATCTCCACCCACCCTTACCCCCTAGAACTTGCCCCTATTGTTGAAGATTTGTTTTTCTTCGATATCTCTGAAAGACAATTATTATCTTTATCAAATCCACCAAATTTGAGTTTGCTCCTTGTTGTCGGACTGAAATAATCACGTTCATCTTATGGAATAACATAAATATATTTTTGCATACAATATCATTGAAGTTTCTTGCGATCATCACAACTATTGACTTCAGATTTTGAAGATGTGAGAAAAAATTCTGAAGATGTGAGAAAAGAAATGATGGACATATTTGGTCCCACTAGATATGCCAATTTATCTGCAATAGATTTTCTCAAATACAGAAAATAAACCAGAGTCAGAAAATAAATTTTAAAAAAATGATTTTATTTATTAAGGTTATTAGTACTATTCTATGTATTCCCTTGATTCTTTACTCCTAAATTTTCTTCGTGATTCAGAAGTTGATAATAGCGTATTTCTTGTTTCACGAACGTAGAATGATTTACATCTCCTATGTTGTATTTGATCGGCAAGAACGTCGAATGACACTTCTATATCTCAAGTTGATCTTGAGGAAAATCGTCTCTTAATTACTTCGATTTTGAGAAAGACTATTTGATATCTTAATATCTTTGTGAATACCCCAAATGTCATCTAATATTCAAGATGTCTCTTCAACGAAATACATACCCCTTTTATTGATGTGAGCTAGGATTTAGGGTGAAGCAACATCCAAAAATCTCTAACAAGATTTAGGAATTGAAAAATATGGATTGGGCTCATCTTGCAGAAGGTCATGTAAAATGTAGTAAACCATACATGTCTGCAAGTACCTTGATGAATGGCAGTAATGCTAAACTGGAAGAGAGGAGAGAGTTTGCTCTCAAAATGCATAGACTAGAGAGTAACATGAGGTGTGTGGAAATGGAAGGGATAAGGTTTACCAAAATTAGAGCTTAATATCAAGGGATTGCTATGTTTCGTAAACTATTTTATTTTAGGTAATAATTTGAAAGTAGTATTAAAACGGATAATTAATTGTCTTAAGTCGCTATATCACGTAATTCTCCCCTTGAAAGAGAGAGAACATAGGTCAGATCAAGTTGGACGGGTTCTACTAGGACTCATCATTATGACCCAACCCATGTTAGCTCAGGTAAACTTTTGGCAAGGTGAGACAATGATCCATTTATTTATTCAACCCATCTTGAATCAGCCTAAACATCTCTAAATTATTGAATTTCTAAGGAAAGATAATATCTTAGGAATATCAAATCTTGAATTCTGGTACTAAAGTGATAAAAAGTTCAGCATTTTGACATGTGAGATCAGGATTCTAATGAAACTGAAATGTTGAAATGCTGAAGATGCAATTGTTCAAGTGACTTTTAAAAACCCAAGGCAAACAATGTAACAAAGAGGAGGGAAAATAACAACAACGAGCACAACACAGAGGAAATCATAAAACACTTTAACTTGAAATCCTCCTCCACTATACAGACCTGCAGAATTAGTTTAGGACCTTAAGAGGGTACTGAAATCATCAGCTTGACTTGTTAGCCACTGCGAGTTCAACGGATATAATGAAAGTTGATCCGACAGCCTCTCTTAGGTACTGAACTTCCCCATTCATCAGCTTGACCAGTTTTCTGCTGATAAGTAAGCTGATCCCTTCTTCAGATGCATCGGCTTCACTACCAAACATTTGGCTAAGCAATTCTTCTGGCACTCCACCCCCTGTATGTCTGATCCTGCAATCATTCTCCTGGTCAGCCATGTACAAGTAACACATGGTGCTGATTCTTGTCATTATTTAAATTCATCTGTTTAGCCTTAAAACTCAATAACCACATGAACGCGTCTTGGCTGAATGAAGAAAGAACACACTCCTGCCACTTGAATAAATAGAGGACAAGACCATTCCACATATGCCAACTGAAAGCTTTCTGAGAGAAGTATGATTTTCATTTGTTTTTTTCTCAATTTAACAAAAAAATTTAAGGCTGGTCTCATCAATCTCTAGACTCTAATTGCTATCTGGGGTTATTTTATGTTCAAGTACTAGATGGAAAACTCAATACTAACACCTCAACAGGAATAAAGGTGCCACTCAATTGTGCTGAAGGTTGATTTTTCGTTTGTCCAAAGAATGAATTAGGAATAAGCTTGAAACAGTTTGAGAGCATATTACACTTCTCTTTGAATTTGAGAAGTCCTACTCAGATACTCGACTCTCTGATAAAATAGTGAGTGGAGGATGTTTAGGCCGACAGAACAATTTTATTAAAAATTGTGAAAAATATAGAATTAGAATTTATTTTGTAATTAAACTAGCAATTTTGCAATCAATGTTTACAAAATAAATGGAGAAAAGACAAAGAAGTAGCAGCTTCAACTGTCAAGGATCAAATGCTATGGCGATATAAGGACTTCAAACACATTGAGACATTTGAGTTCAAGTAAAACTTTTACGTTCCTAATTTGATAGACAATAAATATGCTATCAAACAAAAATTACTGAGGACAGAAATAACATATCAATCACAGGTATTTAGAGAGATACTGGTTAGTTTTTAAGCCTAAAGTTGGACTTTGGAATGCTTAGATGTCAATGGATTGTATAGACATCCCTCAACCTTTTATGTTTTCGCGGGAGATGCTAACTTGGACAGTAGATATCTGGTCAAGGTAAAAAAAAAAGAACTTCTGATTTTTCTGTCATATGGATTTACCTGAATTCCAAGAGAGCAAGCTGAACAGATTCACCTATGCGATCTTTAGTTAGCCTGCCTGAAATACTAAGCTGGCCACCACTTGGTGTAGAGTTCACAGATACTAACAAAAAGTTAGCTAGGACTTGTTGAAGCCTCAGACTATCTCCATATAAAGTTTCATTAAGAAGATCTTCAACCATGTCATTCGAGATCATTATATTCTTTCCATTGCTCTTCATCATGACTTGACTTATAGATGCTACCAATACTTCATGCAGCTTAAACTCCAGCATCTCCAGATCCAAATAACTGGTAAGAGATTAGAGGAAGAGCAAAAATATTACAGTGTAGAAAATCATTTAAAGTGATAAACATAAAACTAAAAACAATAAATATTGGACAAGAAAGCCATAATCCAGCAAAGAAAACTTAATATCGTATCAAATGCACAAAAATATATTCCAAGAACAACACTTCTACTGCAAAAGGTATCCATTCTTGCATAGATCAAATCCAAGCATTTACCTGTTGCTACAAAATCATCATACCTTGATCAAGTTTTAACTAAAAAAGGATGAACGGGAAGGAACTCGGGGTATTGAAACTAAAACACATAAGGTATGATAAAATGAGTTTAGCATACCCATCTATGATGCTATCAAGATCTGTATCATCAAGAATTTTGTTGAGCTGACGCTGACACTGTGCACTTGTATGCAGTATATTTTTCTGCTCTTCGCCCAAGCTAGTCCCCTCTAGCATCTTCCGAGAGAATATAATCCCAGAAAGAGGATTCCTAATTTGCCTCCTTACGTAAGCTAATACTTTCAACCTTTTCAACGCAGTTTGTTCTGATAATCGTTGAACATGAAGAGCTTGTTGCAACTCATGGCTTGCAAGCTGCAGGAAACAAAAGAGTCCCATGACTGCACCGTCTTTATCTAACCTTTTGCTCACACAGAGTAAGCACTCCACATATTTCCCGTAACGTGCAAAGAAACCAAAAGGAATCTTCTCAGATTCTTGACCAGTGATAGCATTGTTTAGTATAACTCCGAAATTTACAAAAGCTTCTTGATTCTTGAGACGGCAGCAAGCTGCCTGTGTCCCAAAAACCTCCCCTAACAGCATTTTATCCATAACATCATCACGCCGCCATCCAGTTAACTTGGTCATCGCAGAGTTCCACTCAGAACACCAGCCAAATTGATCAGTGCCAAATATTGGTGGGATCAATGGGTGAGGATTTTGGATAATCGCTCTATAGTCACCTTCGATTCGGGTGAACTTGTCCATGATACTTTTTTGTCCAGTTATATCCTGAGCAATAAAACACACACCCACAACACTATCCCGGACATCTTTGCTTGCACATGCATTCACGATTAAGCTGATTGGACTAGAATCCCTCGACGGCCCATGTGTTTTTATTTCAAACTCTACATTTCTTTCCTCTTTACCTGGTTAAAGGAATGGTGCATTCAGTTAAATCTTCGGTACATAATTCATGTAACTGAATGGATGGACAAAAATCATGTGAACTAATAATATTCAAAATAATTAATTAGTATGGAAAATTAATCTTTTTAGTACATAATTCATTTAACTGAATGGATAGACAAAAATCATTAATAATATTCAAAAAAAATTATATAGTGTAGAAAATCAATCTTCACGAAAAGAGTCATAACATCAACATAACACAGAGGGGGGAGTGCACAAAGATACGTACCCTGCAATGCTAATTCCAACATCTTATTCACGGTATCAACTGATGAATCCTCCACGAGAGTGAGCAGATGTTTCCCAATTGCTTCATCAACAGGAAGACCAGTTAATTCAGCAACTTTTGTGTTCCATCCATTAACCTGCCCATCAACATCAACTGCGAATATAGGAACTGAAGCTGTTTCAATTAAGCGGACCATTTCAGCTGTCACTGCTTCTAGTTCCTGCATTCCATCAATCTTTAGATCATTAAGCTTCGTATGGATGGAATTGGTATTTGAATTCACAGCATCAGCATCCTTGAAAGCATTTCTTAGTATGAGCTGCAAAGAGTGGATTGCATCCATCTCATAGTCCTTCCAGGGTATACTCCTTGTCTTGACAACTTCCAGGAATGCTTTGAACGATGACCTAGGATGCATTTTCCTGCCATCATCCTTCTCACCAGGTTCATGCTTTGCACCACCCCATCTGACTTCAGCAGCAGTGTGTGACCTGAACCAGAACAGCCAGTCCTTATCAGATATTCTCACAGCCGCCATACCACAGACTGCATCACCAAGAGCAAGAGCCCCAGGAAAACCAGCATCATACAAGCTATCCGTACTCAAGCCTGTGGAATCTGTATGATACTCACAAAGCCATGATACTACATCGTGCAGCTGAAAGTCACTTGGGTTCATTCCTAATCGATGTATCTTATTCTTATAGAGCAAAGCAGCACCATCACATTTGACAAGATCCATAATGTTGGGGCTCTGTGACACGATACCTAGGGGAGCATCTCGCATCAGCATATCACACAAGAGAGTCTGAGTACGCAGAATATTTTTCTCAAGGAATTGATTTTCCAATTCCAGTTCCTTGTTAACGTGTATGGCAAAGACTTGTGCAAGAAACTCACATGCATACCTCAGTGGAAAGGGGACGAACCTTGGGGTCGTGTTGTGGCAAACAACCAGGCCCCATAGCCTTTTTCTTTTTTGAGATTGTGAAGAATCAGAGCTTTCTCCTTCTTCATCCCCGTCATTGACCACAACTGCCATTACAAGTGATGCAATTGAATTCATGTTCTCCATATACTGTAAATGGCAGTAGTGAGGGGCCCTAAGAGTAGAGCCGCACAATGTTAAGTCAAATGGAAGCTTCTCATCTTGGACTACCTTCACATGTTTTGCTCGGCAATCACAAATCATTCGGACCTTATTCTTCATAAACAAAAACCGTGCAGCCTGTGGAATATCCGTAGCAGGATAATGTAAACCAAGGTAAGGCTCGAGGCCAGGCTTTGTGATCTCAGACACCACCTCTCCATGATCATCATCGTGAAACTTATATCCCATCACCCTGTCATAACCTGTGAGTTCAAAAACCTCCTGAACCATTGTGTCACAAAGTCTTTCCATACTGCCACTGGGCAAGGACTGCAAGCGAGTAATGGCTTTGGCTGCAAGTTTATATGACTGCAGGGCCCCTGCAGCAGTCATGGGAACTTCATAGGGTTTCACAGGCTCAAAATCAATGATTAAGCTACCTGTAACCCTATGAACAATTGCATAAAATGGCTTCCCAGAATTTTTGCAGTGAACAAGGACAGGATTTAACAGAGAAACCTCCCCAAACCCCAAGGCTTTCTGCAATGCTGCGCCACTAGGACCAGTGAAGATCGTTCTGATATCAGTCCCGATGCCAAGAACTGGATGCTCACCAACACTTGGAACAGCATGGCTAACCATGGTCAGCATTTCAGGGGCATTCTCGCTGAATGCTATGACCTTTAATGTTTTCTCATCCAGGGCTAACAGACAACCAAATGGCTGGATAAACTTGCCCTTTTGGATGTGATGTAGGTAGGCGGTGGTAACTTTGTCTGATTTTGGTCTTTCCTCATCCCCAGAGAGACTTGTAACCCTCACTGAGCTTGAATAGTCAAAGGAATCACCTGACTCCTCAAAGTCTGCATGCAACTTTGCATCTATAGAGGTCTGTGCAATGATCCTAGCACTGTGCTTTGATCTTGATGAAATGGTGGAAGATTGGCTAGGTCTTGAAGACGACATTTCGACTCAAATCTAAATAGAACATACAAAATAATTACTACAGATGATTAACATTATACATTAAACCTACAAAGTTGAAATAGGAACTGTAAACATCCGGCGGCACTGTCAAAGTCATTATAACAGAGTTTTTAACTTTTTTATATCAACAAACATAGTAGAACTAGAACAAACACATGGATGATTTATTGTAAAGGCTCTACCTTTCATCAATATGAAACATCAAATCACTATTTGCAGCATAACATTTTCCATCCACTGAAGAATAGAGCCCACCCCCACCCCAATCTCACCCCACTTCAACAGGAGGGATGATATGTTTAAAACAAACTAAAAACAGTTTGACCGAGTAAGTTAGGTAATTCGGGATCCAAAAATTAGCCCTAGATAATTCAACTATATAACTAAGAAACTAGAAGATGCAGACAAATAGTTGTTTTTGCTGGATTAACAAACTAATCACAGCCTATTGATAATTCAAGTTCTTTATCACCCTATAGTATATACAATATAGCCTTGAAAGTTGAAAGTAATTAGTGAAGGTTGAAGATGAAAGAAATTACCTTTCACAAGCTTTCGGAGGCAACAACAAAGTAGTAGGTTTCAAGTGAATTCTTGTTCTAGTTGGTCTGAATCTGAAGCAAATAAATGAATAATAAACTGGTGCTCATCAGCTATTCCTCGTCTGAAATTCCCCAAAAAATGGACCACAAGTTCGACTTGTCGAGAGGAGTTAAAGATTTATCGATACCATTAAACACACACTTGTCAAAGCTCATATACACTACGTTTACGAATCTCTATAAATAGAAAGTGAGAGAGACTTTACTATAAAACAAGTGAGTTGCCCGATTGTTTCCTTTCCAAACATAGTTATTTGGTGTCAGTTGATGCACCCCAAAATTAGCATAAGCTTCACTCTTCATTTGTCGTCCACCTCTATATAAAATACATTAAATTTTTTGAAAAAACAAACCCACGAGCAGCAAAGTAGGGATAATATATAATAATTCGTTAGTGGGTGGAAATATAATAATAATAGTAGTACTGCTTCTGATGTCAATCGTTTAAACATTTTTTAAAACAAAGAAAAAAGAGATGAGTATACCCACTTGGAGGGGGAAAGAACAGAGAGGCCATACCTCGAATAACAAGTTAGCAGCAAAGGCAACAAGTCATGGACATCACGTGAAGACATCATCCCCTTATCTTTTCAAGAGAGCAAAGGGTGTCAGAATTTGAGAGAATTAAGGACGAAGAAAATGAATTCATATAATCAATCAGTTTTTGGGGTGAATCTGACTCCCACATTTACCCGGTCACTCACCTAACATACTTTGTCACCATTGAAAAAGTTTTATTGCTCTATGTAAAATCAACCTTCTAAGAAATTGAACACTCCTCCGACTCAAAATTAGATAGGGATCTTTTATTTGTTCTAACATTTTTATTCAGTTTTGTTCCTTTCACATGATGACAAAGGACCCTCTTTGCCTATTCGTTTCACCTTTACAACGTTTTCTCCTTTTCTTGCCCAACCACCACACTTTAAATTATGGCTGTTTCAATGTAGATTTTTTTAAAAAAATAAATAAATTAATATTTAAAAATTGAAGTTGAGTTTGGTCATAAATTTAATTGAAGTTGTTTTTGACTTTGTATAATATGTTATACTCTCAGAAAAAAGATTATATATCAACAGTGTTTTACTTAAAAAGTCACTCAATCTATTCAATTAATTTTTTTTAATTAAAATTTACTTACATAAAATTTTTATTTCTTAGTAAAAAAAAATTAAAAATAAATAAGTATCCATTTGAACTACCAATTATACTATGCTTAAATAATTATCTAACATCCACAGTATACTATGCTTAAAAATTTATCTAACATCGCCAGTATACTATGCTTAAATTTTTTTCAAACTGTAACGATGTTCCTATAAACACAAATTAAACATAGTGAGGAAAAAACATCATAAAACATATAGAATTCAAAGGTTCTTAAAATAATAAATCGTAACTATTAAATTTGGGGAGAAAAGGTAAAATAAAAGGATCACTATTATATTTTTAGCAGATCGAGTTAAGTAGGTGGATCATCTTTTTACAATTTTAGTTAGAAATAAAAAAATTCATTTAAGTAAATTTTAATTTTAAAAAATTAATTGAATAAGTTGAGTGACTTTGTAAGTAAAACACTCATAATTGAGTGACTTTGTAACTAAAAATTTCATAGTTAAATGATTTTTGAGTTAAAAATCAAAATTGAGTGACTTTCTGAGAAAAGAACTCATACTTGAATAACTTTTTGAGAAATAAGTTCATAGTTGAGTGACTTTTAAGCTAAAAATCAAAGTTAAGTGACTTTCTGAGAAAAAAATCCATAGTTGAGTGACCATACCTCCATATTTGTCTTTGGATGGTTAAGTCTTATGTTTCTACTTTTATCATCCTACGTAGCACGCCTATATCATATCATATATCACTAAAAGTGGGAACAAAAAAAGTTAAAAGTTAAAATACCATTTTACCCCTATACTAAATAAAAATATTATGCAATAGTTAATCAATTAAATATTAAATAGTAATTATATAACATTATTATTATATTACACTAAATTCTAAAAGTGGAAAGGTGTTAAGTCAAAAATTCAAAGAAAAAATATTCATAGAAAATTGCTAGACATTTTTATCCTTTTAAAAAATAAATTAGTTACATTTTTTTTTTAAAAAATTGTATTTATTTTTATTTTTCTCCTTCAATTTACTTGAAATAATCTATATATCACATATCATATGGTTACTTAATTTGTTAAATATTAATATTTTAATTATATAATGATATATATGAAGCCCAACAACTATACTTTAATTCTTATGTTATGTCATTATAATTATAATTGATTAGATTAATTAATTTAATTAAAGTAGAAGACAAAACAATGTATGAAACTCTTCCAATTCAGTGACTCTTTGAATTTTGAAACCAAAAATAAAATTTATGTGTCATGATTCAATGTGTCTCATTATTGAAACTCTTCCAATTCTGTGACTCTTTGAATTTTGAAACCAAAAATAAAATTTATGTGTCATGATTCAATGTGTCTCATTATTGAATTTTGCTAGGTGAAAAGACAGTTAAATATCACTATAAATATCAGTAAATTATAGCCACAATTTGTTTGTCCCTAGATCATCATATTCTCTTTTTTTTGTCATCTACGGTTCTCTAATCTTCTTCCTAGATAATGATATAACATATCGTCAAGAAGCTAACTGAGGAGAAAAACAGATGACATTATTCTGAAGTTAGCTTTCTTACAATAGAATAGTTGAAGTTAGAAGTATAAGAGATGAAATCATGAAAAAGAGAAGTTTTTTCATAATAGAATAGTTGAACTTAGTAGTATAGAAGAGATGACCTATTCCTTGAGATCTTTTGTTTATTAGCTCATAATTTTAAGTTTTCTTTTCCATTTTGGAGTCAAAGTATGGTTGATGCAATCCACATTTTTATGTAATTCTTGTATCATTTTGCATTGTTGTGGGAATTTACTTTTATTTTTTATTGTGTTATTGTTCTTGGAAGTGTTACTTAATCGACAAAACTTCTATTAATGTATGATGAGTTTGATAATACTAGAATAATTTATGCAATATGCTCAGATATCCATATTGTCAATTGTCTAAATTCAAATTAATTTAAATAAAGATTGCTAAAAAATTGTTACTTTGAATGAAAGATTTTAATTGTATTACTTTATTGTCTATCTAATATATTGTTGCGAACACATACATATATTGTTCATTTTCACCCTTTTTGTTTTATTTTTAGTTTTTTTACGATTTGTATGAATGAGATTAACAACTTCATTTTCAAATAAAAATGAGAGTTCCATTTATATTTGTGAGACACTAAGCCTAATAATTTTCTTAAATATGAGCAATCTATATTGATGGTAGTTTTCTGCAGTGTTAAAACTCAAATGGTTGGTGTGACGACAATTTTGCTTTTGGATATTTTGGTTATAATATTATAAGAATGGAGTAATTAAGCTTCATTTTGTTTAGATTTTAGTAATACAAATCAGCAAGATTATTCAATATTCTACTTGAAGTATATTGTTCAAGAGTAACATTATACCGTCTTTTGCAATTATTTTATATTGTTGCAACATATATTTCACATGGAAAATTGTATTTTCACTTTCAAATTGGAAACACTTACACATGTATGTTGTACTAATATTCATGTCATTTTAGAAAGTTTGAAATACTTGATAGGAATACACGTGCAACGCACGTGTCCATAACTAGTAGATATATACATTTATTCTACGTCAAATTTTCTCTTAATTTAATTAATATACCCAACCCAATATTATACCATCCATTTACCCCATAATAAAACCCACTCCTAATACTCTTTCATTGTCAATTTCCCAAGAGAAAATAACGATTGATATTTATAGGAAAAATCAAGGGTTTTATTATGGATTGCGCATCATGCCCACTTTGGTCATCCCTATGTATACATAATTTAGTTTTGTGTGATGATTTATATTATGTTTGAATTAAAATAAATTTATGATGTGCAACACAAATTTTAGGACTCAGAGAATACTCTCCAAAGGGGAGAATTAGCAGCATTATGGATGATTTAAATTGTCCTATTTTACAAGGGTACCATTGACAGACCCTTATGTCACGAACTTAGAGTCTCACTAAAGCTCTGTGCGGCACTTGAAAACTTACTCACTAATCTTTCAAGATCTTGTAAGCTCAAGTAAGCCCTTTTGAAACTAAGATCGCTAAGAGAATGCAAGAAAGACTTAGAAAGACTTGAGAAGTTTTGGATGAAGGCTTTGTATTGCTTGGAGAATGCTTTTACAACTTGAGTGATGAGTTTGCAAATATGAGGCCCTCTATTTATACTACTCCCTAGGGGCCTTTGTGTAAATAATATTTACAATACAAGTCCCTCTATATTTACACTTTGGTCCACTTTCTAGAATTCTCTACAAATTCTAGGAAATTCTAAAGCTTTCTTGAAATATCTAACGTGTTCTAGAGTTCTTCATAAGCCTCTCCATAACTCTAGATTCTTGTCCTCTATTACGGTGCCGAATTTGAGAACCAAAGTGGAGGGACATGACACTCTCCCCTACCTGTTGATGCGACGACCGCGGCGTACTGCTTCAAGAATTCCGAATTTGGTCTTTAAACTGCCACAAGTCTTCATATCTCTCCCATGTGGCCTCCTCCGGAGTTTGTCCCTTCCAATGAACAAGGAACGTTGCACTGGCTTGTTGGCCTCGCTTTTTCTTCGCATGGTAGTCTATGATTGACTCAATTTCTCGATCATGCGAGGCAGTGACAGTTATGGGCTTAAGGACTCTTGCATGGAAAACCGGATGGATCTTAAAGCGTGGAGGCAACTCCACCTTATAAGAGATCTTGTCCACCTTGGCAATGATCCTAAACGGACCCTCGTATTTTCGCACTAGGTTCTGATGAATGTCCGTTAGTGATTTAAACTGTCTTGGGTTAAACTTCATCAAGACCATGTCCCCAACTTGGTAATCTGTGGGACGTCGCTTGCGGTCCGCCAATTTCTTCATCTTTCGAGCTGACTTGTCCAAGTAGGACTTGGCGGTGTCGAGCTGTTCCTCCCATCCCTTGGCAAGATGGTAGGCTCCCAAACTCTTCCCCTGGAAAGCGGCCGGTAAAGAATGTGGAGTTTGGGGTTGTTGGCCAGTCGCCAACTCGAATGGGGTGCGCGTGGTGGACTCACTCCTTTGCAAATTGTAAGAGAATTGTGCCATGTCGAGGAGTCTAGAATAGTCCTTCTGATGCGCACTAACATAGTGCCTAAGATATCACTCCAATAGGGCGTTAACACGCTCAGTTTGGCCGTCGGTCTGCGGGTGGAAACTTGTGGAGAAGTGAAGCTCCGTGCTAAGTATCTCAAATAGTTCCCTCCAAAAGTTCCCAGTGAAGCGGGGGTCTTGGTCACTGATGATATGCCTCGGCAATCCCCAATACTTCACTACGTTCTTGAAAAATAATCGAGCAGCCTCCTTAGGGGTGCAACCGGCGGTGGCGGGCATGAAGGTAGCATACTTCAAAAATCTATCCACCACGACCATGATTGTTCCATACCCGTCGGACTTAGGTAAGGAAGTGATGAAGTCCTTGGTCAAACTTTCCCATGGGCATTCTGCTACGGGTAGTGGCTCCAGTAGTCCTTCCGGTTGCCTTTGATCCACCTTGTCTTGTTGGCACACAAGACAAGTCTGCACATAGCACTCGATGTCATCCTGCATGCATGGCCAATAATAAACTGCTTCAATCAGTGCCCTCGTATGTCGCTACCCCGGATGCCCTACCCACGGTGTGTCGTGACTTTCCTTAATGATTCGCCTCCTGATGGACCCGAACTTAGGCACGTAGACCGGGGAACTGATTCATAAGGAAGGGGATCTACACCAGAAAAGGAGTTTACGGCCGGTTCCCATATAGACACTTTAACTCACATTGCTTTAGGCAGTACTCTTCTTACTAAAGAAGAAGACTTACTGAAAGAGGGAGCAAATCCGTCACTGGACGAGGAAGAAAAGGCAAGGAAGATCTGTACAAGATAGTTCTGACCGGTAGTGAGTAAAAGGCCATCTTCCACCCAAAAGTGCCTTGTCTTGCCTTGGGCGTCCAACTCCATAAGCTTCTTGGTCTCCGAAATTTGAGAGAATTAAGGGCTAGGAGACTAAGTAAATGAGCTGGTACTGGAAAATATGGATCTAGATTCATATAATCAAACAGTTTTTGGAGTTTCTGGGAAAACTGAGGTGAATCTGACTCTCCCACATTTACCCAGTGACTTGCCTAACATACTTTGTCACCATTGAATAAAGTTTTATTGCTCTCTATGTAAAATCAACATTCTAAAAAATTGAACACTCATCCGACTCTAAATTAGATAGGCATCTTTTATTTGTTGTACCATTTTTATGACCCTCTTTGACTACTCTTTTGACCTTTACAACGTTTTCTCCTTTTCTTGCCCAACCATTACACTTGAAAGTGTCTTTGGTATAGAGTTTTTGCTTAAATATTTAGAAAATGTTTTCCAAATCTATTCATTTTCCTCAAATATAAAGAAAATGACGTCTCTTCCAAATAAAAATTCTTCCATCCCCTCCCCCAAACAAAAAACATAAAAAATTTAAAAAATATTTTAGAAAAATAATTAAAATATAAGATTTTTTTACCTCATCCAATCCCTACCCAAAAAAAAAAAATCTTTCGAAATATGTTTCAAATTTAATTTTTAAAATTTTTTATACGTCACCCCCCGCGCCATCCCCGCCCCCCCAAACAAGGCCACCCCCTTCCCCTACCACCCCATCAATTTCTTTTGGGAAATATTTAAAATTTAAAAAAAAAACATTATTTACTCCATCCCCACTCCTACTCCCCCTCTACCCCAACCCATGTCATCCCCATCAATTTTTTCTTTTAAAAAAATTGTTTCCGGAAAATATTCAAAAAAAAAATCATTTTTACGTCACCCCTTACCCCTTACCCCTCCCCCTCCCCCGCCACCTCAACTCAGGCCCTTTCCATCAAAAAAAAAAATTAAGAAAAAATTGTATTTGAGAAATATTTCAAATTTATTTTATTTTTTCAATTTTACACCACCTCCTACCCCACCCCCCGACCCAGGCCACCCCGTCAATTTTTATTTTTATTTTTTAATTCTTTTTTCAAAGATATCTCTAATTTCTTTAAAAAAATCATTTTTATGCCAACCCCACCGCCCACCCATGCCATCATTGTCATTTTTTTAAAATGTTCTCAAAAAATATTTCAAATTTTTTAAAAAATTCATTTTTACGTCACCCCCCACCCAGGCCTTTCCGTAAAAAAAAATAAGAAAAAAATATTTTTGGGAAATATTTCAAATTTAAATGTCACGCTCAAAACTCAAGGGGCGCAACTGGCTCTTAATACCAAAACTCAAGCCCGAGCTGACCCTGCTGAACCATTTGCTACTAGTGTGCATGGCAGCCACACGCAATCAAGAAAAAAAACAAGTATATCTCGGCTTAAAATTAAGTCCTCGGTCGGCAAGGCCCCTATCAACAGATCTATAAAAGAAACAGCTACTCCCAAAAGTTCATATAGAGAAATAACCAACTAGCACAGAAGTCCTGATTGGGTCGTCGAGACCACCATGATCTCTATACAAAAACTAAAAGCAGGTGTATATCAAGACAATACATCAAACATCTAACAAGCTTCATCAAACCAACAAACTAGGCCAGCATGGCCATAACGTAGCTATACACCCCACACACTAGTCTGCAAGCCTCTAAGAGTGGTAAAGATTGGCGGGACAGGGCCCCAGCCTATCCATAAAAA
>JAJONR010010462.1:0-22338 GCA_029582245.1 Solanum etuberosum
AGACTAAAAACAAAAAGAATATCATATGAAACACCTCAATCATCAAAAATGAGCACATCTAAAAGAATAAATTATATGGAAAAATCTATAGAACATAATTCAGGAGAAATAAATCCACATAACTATTATATAACAGGGATAATGGAAATTGGGTGTCTAATGAATCATGCTTAAAAGAACATAGGGTGGATTATGAAAATCATAAACTGTGAAAGCGAAGGGGAACAACGGAAATGCAGGCCATGCTTTATGAAGGTAGAAGTCACTAAGCCAAAATGATCATACCTTTACCCTCAGCCCTATTACAAGCCTTGAAAGACCTTTGTGATCTTGAGTGAGCTGAAAGTCATGTAGGTTGGAAAATACGGTCAAGACTATGGGTAGAGTTATGCATGTGTTTATCTTTCAGAGTGTGAGAGTTGCTTTTGATTCCGAAATTCTAAAATTTGATGAGTTTTGTGCGAGCATGGAATCATTCTTGATGTGAGGGCATTCAAATGCTTTTGTTGAGCTTGAACTTGCATTTGAAGCAAGCATTGTGAGCTTGAGTTCTATTTGATGATGGCTAGTCACGGTTTGAAACTTGTAGTGCACAATTGAACATTGCACGGGTAGTTTGAACCTTTTGTGTGCATACATGTTGAGTCTTGAGTAGCACTATTTGTAGAAAGCCTTGTTGAACTGATTGATCTTGTCTTTTACTTGAGGACAAGCAAAATATTAAGTTGGGAGTGTTGATGAGTCTGGCATTTAGACTCATTTAGGGCTTATTATTCATAGTATTAGTCTCCTCAATGCATATTTTATGCTCTAAACTGATGTTTAAGTGCTAATTTGCAGCTATGAAGGAAAAATAGTAAGGCAAGGACATTACCTGGCGAAAAGGAGAGGAAAAGTTGAAAAAGTTGAAGACAAGAAAAGTTGACGATCGCCAAGACCACTAGGCTTGTCGCCGAGTGGTACTTCATCTCGCCAAAAGTTACATCAGGACAACCTTGGGGAAAATCCAACTCGGCGATGAAAAATGGCATGTCGGTGAACCGCCGATTGAATCGGCGATGGGGATCTTGATCGCTCAAAGTTATAGAAGAGGAATGGTGAAGAGTCAAGTCAAGAAGGCGATGGACAGGGACATTTGGCGCATCACCGACCTGGTTGACGATGCTCGACTAACTCTGCTGAATGACTCCGAAGAAAAAAATTTGGAAACATATAAATTGAATTTTGAAAAGATAAAAAGAGGACAAATACAATACCCACATAGTTCCCTCATTTTCTAACTCTGGGTTTTTGATCCAAATACTATTTTTAGTAAAAAAATTAAAGTAGAATTTTAAGTTAAGTTTTGATTTTAAGTTGATTTTGAGCATTGTGAAGACCGGAAATCTGTTACCCAAACTGATGGAGAACATAGTTGGTAACATTTTCTTGCTATTTATAATGTTTGGCCAAAACCCCCATTCTTGGGGGTGTGATTATTTGATTAATTGTCTCAATTAGCTTTTGGGTGTTAGTATTTACTGATTTGATTGTTGATTTGAAGTGGGTTCGATTGATAATTGAGTTTTAATTCATGAATTATAGTTGCAAATACAGTTCTAGCCTAGTATTCTATGTTTGCTTGAGAAAGAGGTTTTAGAATTAAAGTTATCAATTGATGATTGTAGTGATTGGGTTATTGTGTATTCAGCTTGAGAGAGTTAATGTAAATTTGATCCTACCAATCTAGCTCGAGAGAGTACATTAATTGAGATTTTTGGCTGTTCATAATTGATGTTCTTGTCAAGGTTCAAGAGAACTCGCTTAAATCGTGATAGTTGATCGAGAGATGGCTATTGCATCTAAAGACTAGCCTACCCACTAAGATTCAACGTCTTTTAGTAAATAGTAATCACCCGTACATCGAAATTGGATTTTAATAGATCACATCCCCAAGGATCCCTATCTACTTGATTACTACTCTGTTTTCGTAGGTGTTAATTGCTCAATCTAATCCCTCCATTTGACACTAGTTGTAAACCCCTGCGATTTAATTTAATCATTTCGATAAATTCTATTCCTAAAACCGCAAGTAGAACACTCCTTTCACTTCGTAATTGAATTCTCTACCGTATCACTCCATGTGGGATCGACCCCAACTCTTCGTTGGGTTTATACTAGATTTTAATCTCCTACACTTAGAATTGAATGAACTGTAGTTGAGCGTTATCACCCGTCCAAGAGTTGAAAGGGTAATTTTTTACCCAAGGGTCAGTTTGTTTCTTGTCTTAAAGATCGAAGAAATTATTTCTAGAAGTTGCATATATCATCTAATTCGGGATAGGGATATGGATTCTGAAACCCCTATATTGGAGTCGGTCCCCATTGTAAATGAGTTTCCAGAAGTGCTTCCTGATGATCTACCCTGTGTTCCTCCCGAAAGGGAAATAGACTTTGGTATTTACCTTCTCCCAGATATTCAACGTATCTCTATTCCTTCTTACCGTATGGCTCCGGGAGAACTTAAGGAATTGAAATAGCAATTGTAATATTTTTTGAATAAGGGTTTTATCCGACCGAGTATCTTTCCATGGGGTGCTCCAGTTTTGTTTGTTCACAAGAAAGATGGTTCACTTAACATGTGTATTGGTAACAGGAAATTGAACAAGGTTACCATTAAGAATAAGTATCCTTTTCCAAGGATAGATGACTTGTTTGATCAACTACAAGAAGCAAGTTACTTCTCTAAAATTGACTTTCGGTCGAGTTATCACCAATTAAGGGTGAAAGAAGATGATATTCCAAAGACAACTTTTTGAACTCGGTATAGTCATTATGAGTTTTTAGATATGTCATTTGATTTGACTAATGCTCCTGCCGCATTTATGGACTTGTTGAAAGAGTGTTTAGACAATATCTTGACATATTTGTAATTTTGTTTATTGATGACATTTTCATTTATTCAATAAGTGAGGATGAGCTAACCGATCATTTGAGGATTGTGTTGCAAGTCCTCAAGGACCAATAACTCTTTGAAAAGCTTAGTTGTAACACCCCGTAGCCTAGACAGACTAGTTTGCAGATTTGGAAGCTACAGGTTCCACTGACGGGCACCACCTACGGACCGTAGTGTGACCCACGGTCCGTCCTGGTGGTCCGTGGTTCACCACCTGGAGCCCCTCCCAGAAAAACCCAGAAAAAATTATTTTAAGTCCAGACCTACGGGCCGTAGGTTAGACCACGGTCCGTGGTCCAGGGCCGTAGGTCGGACCCCAGATTTCGGTCCCAGAAAATCAGCTAAGGGTCAGCCTACGCCAGGTCCTACGGACCGTAGGTCAGACCACGGTCCGTGGTCCAGGGCCATAGGTCAGACCCTCATTATTCAACTCCTAGTAACGAACGACGATTGACCAGCACGGACCGTCGGTCCATCCACGGTCTGTCGGATTACCCCGACAGTAGTATATCAGGGGTCTTTTGATCTTTTCCCTATGCGTTGGACCTCTAAACTACGTCATTTACCCCCCCCCCCCCAAAAACTACATAGTTTTGGTCAGTTTAAGCCTAGTAACTTAATTAGAACTTACCCTAGTCAATTCATTCTCCAAAATTTAGCAAACTCAGAGCAAAAGGGGAAAAAGAGTCGACCAAACCTTTTTCAAAGAACGCAGCGAGTTTTCTTCAGTTCCAGCCCCGAAATCGAAAGATTTCTCCGTGGAATTCATCACAAGGTATGTGGGATTTCACTAGTGGGTTTCTTTCGCCCATTAGGTCCCTAGAATTCAGTCAGAATCTTGATTCCCTTGATATTATCTAGACCTAGGGTTTCTTGAATGTTAGAAATTGTTGGGTTTTAGCTGTTAGAATGATCCAAATCAGATTATCATGTTGTTGCTCAGTTTTTTGCATGAAATTTAGAACCCTAGCTATGTAGTTCCTTTAGTTCATGAATTACACATGCTAGGCCAGCTATTTCAGTTATATACATGCTTCAGTTTACGAATGTCATTTTATCAGATATAATTGTTACATTCTCAGAGTTATCCATGTTTTACAGAATTCAGTCATAATGTGTTAATTTCATAATCAATTGGGAGTATCTTAATACCGAGTGGACTAGGGTTCCAGCGTACCCTTATGGTCCCAGAACTATGTGCCCCGTAGGTTGTAAGTCCCCTTTGTGGGCATCATTTTAGTGATCTCGCCAGTCATGCCTTTATACCTCTGGCAGGGTATATTGGGTCCTCTCGATGGGGCGTATACATCGGACTCCACATTTAGCTCATGTGGTTTTATGTCGGTTATTAGTAGCTCCCACAGTACAGTCAGATTCTAGTGCATTAACCAGGTTATCAGTTACAGTTCAGTATTCAGACTCAGCATATCATGTACTTGGTCATTGCATTCAATTAGCTCAGTATTCAGTATATCTAAGTATTTACATTCAATTAAGATTATATCATTGATCTTATTGCTTTGTTCAATTATGATTATTGTTCAGCTTTAATCTATCATGCTTGCTCAGTACGTTTGAAGTATTGACGCATCATCTGCGCTACATCTTCTCATGATGTAGGTTCAGGTTCTCAGTTTTCAGATCACGCATAGATCAGTTCCCGATCACCAGCTCAGCAGTATCAGTGGTGAGTCCTCATTCTCTGAGAATGACATACATCTTTCCTTTGCTTTTAGTCTTAGTTTCAGTTTTTGCTAGATTTAGGTGAGGCATGTCCCAGCATTTCTAGTCAGTTAGAGGCTTTATTTCAGACATAGTTATAATCAACTTTAGTATTTGAGTTTGACTTTTCAGTTGTTGTTAAACTCTTCTC
Organism: Solanum etuberosum; assembly: GCA_029582245.1. Classification (NCBI taxonomy): domain Eukaryota; kingdom Viridiplantae; phylum Streptophyta; class Magnoliopsida; order Solanales; family Solanaceae; genus Solanum; species Solanum etuberosum. The sequence continues at coordinate 4,809 of JAJONR010010462.1, forward strand.
CTTTATATATTCAGATGTAGTATGGGTATTCCCCATCATTTAAGATTTATCTTATGATTAGCTTCCGCACAGTGTTTATTGATTCAGTTCTCTTTTAGTATGCTTATGTAATGCCAACAGGGTTAGCTTGGGGTCACTCACGATCCTAGGTCCCGTGTCCGCGTCCTGAGGGTAGCTCGGGGCGTGACATTAGTAAATGTGAGTTTTGGTTGAGATCCATGGCTTTTCTCGGTCACATTATTTCCGGTAACGGAATTGAGTTTGATCATAAGAAGACGAATGCGGTTAAGATTTGGCCTAGACCTCTATCCCCTTCAGATATTCAAAGTTTCTTGCATTTTGCTGGTTACTATAGAAGGTTTGTTAAAGGGTATTCCTCGATCTCTTCTCTATTGATTGTATTGACTCAAAAGAAAGTTAAGTTCTTATGGTTGGAAGCGTGTGAGAAGAGTTTCCAATAGTATTGACTCAAAAGAAAGTTAAGTTCTTACATATGCTCTGATGTTGACTCTACCAGAAAGATTCGATGAGTTTGTTTTTTATTGTGACGCCTAAAGGATTGGACTAGGGTGTGTCCTTATGTAAAATGGGAAGGTTATTGCTTATTCTTCATGGCAACTTAAGGTCCATGAAAAGAAATATCCCATCCATTATTTGAAACTAGCGGCAATTGTAATTGCCTTAAAGATATAGAGGCATTACTTATATGGTGTCCATGTTTATGTCTTCACCGACCACAAAAGTTTGCAATATGTTTTCTAGAAAAAGGATCTAAATCATTGCCAACGGAGGTGTCTTGAGTTACTAAAGTATTATGACATGAGTGTCCTTTATCATCCCGGCAAAGAGAATGTGGTGGTGGATGCTCTTAGCAGCTATAAATGGGTAGTGTTTCCCATGTGGAAGAAGATAAAAAAATTTAGTTCCTGATGTTCACAGATTGGCCCGATTAGGTGTTTGTTTAGTTGACTCCACTAAAGGTGGTGTTATGGTTCATAACGGTTCAAAATCGTCTTTTGTGTCAGATGTGAAAGCCAAGCAAGGTCTTGATCCCATTTTGGTTTGAGTTGAAGGAAGCGGTGCTTAAAAAGTACGTTGAGGCTTTCTCCCAAGGGGGAGATGGTGTGCTTCGAAATCAAGGTCGTTATGTTGATAACTTGAGAGAAAAAATCTTCGCAAAAGCCCATAGTTCTCGATATTCTATTCACCCTGGAGCCACAAAGATGTACCATGACTTGTGGGAGGTCTATTGGTTGAATGGGATGAAGAAGGATATTGCGGAAGTCGTGGCTTTGTGTCCTAATTGTCAATAAGTGAAAGTCGAGTATCAAAAGTCGGGAGGTTTGTCTTAAGATATCAATACTCCTACTTAGAAGTTGGAAGATTTGAATATGGACTTTATTGTTAGTTAACCCCACACACGGCGGCAACATGACTCGATTAGGGTTAGAGTAGATCATATCACAAAATTTGCTCATTTCATTCCCGTCAAGGTTTCATATTCGACGGAGGACTATGCTAAGTTGTATTTGAAAGAGATAGTTAGGTTGCAAGGATTACCCCTATCCATTATCTCTGATCATGGTACCCAATTCACTTCTTAATTTCGGAAATCTTTCCAAAAGGGCTTGGTACTCATGTTAGGTAGTACAACCTTTCATCCTCAAACCGATGGCAAGCGGAGCGTACTACCAAAACTTTGGAAGATATGTTGAGAGCTTGTGTGATTGACTTCAAGGGTAGTTGGGATGATCATTTTCCTTTGATTGAGTTTGCTTATAATTATAGTTATCATTCAAGTATTGGTATGGCTCCATTTGAGGATCTTTATGGTAGTAGGTATAGATATCCTATAGGTTGGTTTGAAGTTTATGATATTGCTTTGCTAGGTCTCGAGTTGGTACATGAGGCTATGGAGAAAGTTTGGCCTATTAGAGAAAGGTTAAAAATGGCTCAAAGTTTATAAAAGTCCTATGTCGATGTTAGAAGGAAAGTCCTTGAATTTGATGATGATGATGATGATGATGATGATTGGGTGTACTTGAAAATCTCACCCATGAAGGGTGTCATGAAGTTTTGTAATAAAGGGAAGCTTAGTCTCGTTATGTGGGTCCATATCATATTTTGAGGTGTATTGGTAAAGTTTCTAAAGAACTCGATTTGCCTAATTACTTAGCATTGGTGCATCCGGTTTTGGTGGTCTCTTTGTTGAAGAAATGAGTAGGTGATCCGACTTCTATAGTACCATTGGAGAGTCTTGGTATGAAGGAGAGTCTTTCTTATGAAGAGGTTTCGGTTGAGATTTTTGACCAGCAAGTTAAGAAACAGAGGAATAAGGAAGTTGCATCTGTAAAGGTCCTATGGAGGAATCAAAGGGTTGAGTGTGATACTTCGGAGGCCGAGACCGATATGATGTCCCATTACCCCCATCTCTTCCTCGCCAATCCTACTCAAGCTAAGGTATTTAGTTCCTCATGGTCCACCCCCATGTCTTATCCATTCTCATGTTTCCTGATGCAAGCATGCTCAAGAAAACTTGCTTTTGAGATCTTGATTTAGCTTTGATGAATTTCTCCATGATTCTGTGCATTTGAGCATGATTTGCATGTATGTCTTATGAAATGAAGTTTTAAGAATGTTGGAGATTGGAGTTGATGTTCCTCCTTGATATTGTACATTTTGAGTTAATTGCATTTATTTTGGGGTGTTAGATCTTTTCCCCTACCCTCCTTATGATGTTTTGAGTTCCATTTGAGGGGGAATGTTTCCCAAAGGGGCTATTGTAACCCCTCGGATGTTAAAAAGAAGGAAAAACACATTTTGAGTTGCAGGTTGTGTCTACGATTCCGATCTAAGGACCGTAGAAGCTTCTATGGGCCATAGATGACAACCTAGGAAATGGGAAAATAATTTTTCTAAAATAAATTCCTAGTGCCATTTTTACGGTTCACTAGAACGGTCTGTCCTTCCTTGTACGAGTCATAGACAGGTCTCGTAGGTTAGTCCCAGTCTTAGTGAAAATTTAAGGGCAAAATAGGTTTCAACGGTTGGTTTCTACAGACCGTAGAATAAACGAGGAACCGTGGAAGTGTTTCTTCAAAGATAGATGATTTTTGAGTTCCCAGTAATTGGTCTACGGTTGACCAGTACAGACCGTAGGAAGAGCTATGGTATGTAGGTCTGAACCGCAGGTCAAGTCGACACTTATTTTTAAGGGCCTTTTGGGTCTTTCCCCAAATTTTTTTAACTCAATACTATGTCGTCTTACCTTCCACCCTAATAACTTTATAACTTTTTTAAACCCCAAATCACCCACTTTCAACTCATTCTCCTAAGTTCCTTAAAACTAACCAAAGTTATTCTCCCTAATTTTCTCAAGACTAAGGAAGAAGAAGAAGAACTAAGGTTCAACTTCAAGTTTCAAATCCTTCAATCTTTGTGGGCTTTTAAAATCAAGGTATGTTAGTATTCACCTATAGAGTCCTTTCCTCCATAGGGTTCCTAAAATCTTCAATTATGTAAAGATAGATTCTCATTTCAAATTAAGGTTTTATTCAATTTTTATGGGTTCCTTTCAATTATAATTTAATTGACTGATTTCTATCATTTTATGCATGAATTGAAGTAATTATATTTTTTTAAGTAGAATTCACATGAATCCATTCATGATCCATAATTTTTAGACTATGATCATATGATGAAGCCTATGAACTATGAAAGATTAATTTATGTAGATATGCATTTTCTTTTATGAAATAGATATAAATGACTTAAGGTTGTTTTGAGAGTGAAGTATCGATGTTGTTGCTGTTATAGTGAAAGGACTTCTCACATACTGTTAAGAACATGATTGTGAAAGGGTTTTCTCACAAAAGGATTCATAAAGTTGAAAGGTTTTCTCACCTAAGTTGAATAAATATTAGGAGTTATTCTAAATGAACTATAGCTTGGATTGGTTAATTAATTGTGCCTTTCCAAGGATAATAAGATGAATATCATTAATGACTATTCTGTGGGATTTATACTCAACACCGAGAGGATATTGTGATATGATCTCTCCTATTAGTAGAGGTCGGGTTTCTAGTAGCAATCTATCTATCCCATAACTATGTGCTTCCATAGGTTTGTCTTAGATAGACACTAGTTAGTGGATCATTATTAGCTTAAGTTATGGTTCTTACCTTGGCAAGTAAGGACATCTCTTTTCGGTGTGGGATAGATACCAGATTCCATGTTATAGCTCACATGGTATGTATCAGTTAATGGCAAGCTTCCCACAATAACGAACTAAGGTCATTTTTTAAAGTATCTCACAAGTGTTTTAAAAACATTTAGCTTGCATTGACCATGATTATGACTTATGTTTTCTAACATGTTATCTTTTGATTTAGTTTGGTCATTGCATGTTATGTAAAGTTCCTTTTAGCATGATTTCATAACTTTGATGCATTTCTTTCATACTCAGTACATCCCATGTACTAATGCATATTTGTGCCTATATTGTTTCACTAATGTAGGGTCTGACGCTCTTCCTCCACACACTCGTGGCTAGACATCCCTTGGGTTCTTCAGTTGAAGATTTGTGAGTCCTCATATTATGATGACTCAGACTCCATTATTGTTTTATGTCATTTATGTTTCAGACTTTATATGTGATGTATGGGTTACGTACTAATAACTTTCCTTATGATGTATTAGATGGCTTTGAGACTAATGTTAAACTTCCTCTTTAGTCAAATCCTTTATGATATAAGGCTCTATTAAATTCATTATATTTTATATCTTTTATGATACATGCTAAGTGGCTTGTGTAGGCCCTCTCGGGGTGCTATACGCCATGTTGCCCTTAGGATATAATTTGGGTCCTGGCAAACTTGGTATTCAGAGAACAAGGTTTAAGGTCCTCGTATGTCTCATAAGCCATGTCGAGTAGATTCTTAATCATGAGTTTGAAGCGCGCCAAAATTATGAATAAGAACCTATAAGATGTTTAGGAACCTCCATTTCTTTCATTACTCTAAAGTCGTGCGATAGAGTGTAACTCTATATGTCTCTCTCCTAATACTTCTCTGGTGCCTTTTAGGATATTTCTCCTCAAAGAGCATACGTTATGAGGAATGTGAATGAGAATGTGTAATGAAAAGTTCCTCAAGAAGTTCGTTGAGTTCCGTCTGATCCTTTGGCCGAACAAGTGACTAATATGGAGTTTCGGGCTACTTTTCAAGTATTGGCTCAATCCATGATGGCCCAAGCCAATAGGGAGGTTGTGGTTCCATTCAACCCAAATGTGGGCACAGAGGCAACTATAGTGAGGGACGTCACTAGGATGAATTCACAGGAGTTTTCATGGTTCCAGGGTTGAGGAAGATCCTCAAGAGTTCATTGATGAGGTGTATAAGGTTTTGATGATCAGGAGAGTGACACCGGTGAAAAAGGAAGAATTGTCCCCTTATCAACTTAAGGGTGTTTCTCATGTTTGGTTCAACCAATGGAAGGAATAGAGGGTGGTTAATGCAGGTCCTCTTGATTGGGAAAAAATTAAGGTTTATTTCCCCTTGAGATGAGGGAGGAAAATGTACTTGAATTCATCAACATTCATCAAGGAAATATGAGTGTGAAGGAGTATTCCTTGAAGTTCATGCAATTGTTTAGATATGCTCCTACTATGATTGCTGATCCTAGAGCAAAGATGAACAAGTTTGTTTATGGAGTATCCAAGATGGTGGTTCAAGAATGTCATACAGCCATTCTCATTAATGAAATGGACATTTCTCTCCTAATGATGCATGCTCAAAAAATCGAAGAGGAGAAACATAAGGAAAAGTCTAGGGAGGAAAAAAGGGAAAAGACCGTAGATGGTGACTTTTCATATTCAAGGTCCGATAGACATGGTCGTTCTAAGTTTCAACAAAGGTTCTCTGGTCAAGGCTCCACTAATGTGTTGGTTCCAAAGTTCAACAAAGATATGGTGTCTAACCCTAAGCCTTGAGGAGGAAATAATGGTGGATCTTCATTGTATACTTGTACTAGATGCGGGAGAAAGCATGAGGGTAAATGTTAAGTCAGTACAAATGGTTTCTTTTGTTGGGGTAAGAGTGGTCATAAGATAAGGGATTTTCCATAACTTACTACTAAGGGAAGAGAGGGTAGGCAAGCTGCGCCTAGTGGTTCGGGCTCAAATGCTCCCAAGCAAAACCATTTCTATGCACTTCAAACTCGTCATGAGCAAGAGGGTTCTCTTGATGTGGTTACCAGTATGTTGAAAGTCTTTCATCTTTATGATTATTCTTTGCTTGATCTCGGGGCTAGCTTTTCTTTTGTGATTCCAATGTGGCTTTGAGGTTTGATCTCTCTTCGAATGTGTTTTTAGATCCTTTTCCTATCTCTACTACTATTGGCAAAGATATATTGTCTAAGAGAGTCTTTAGAATTGTCCCATCTCCTTATCCCATAGAGTCACTCATGTTGATATTGTAGAACTTGATATGTTGGATTTTGATGTTATTCTTGTTATGGATTGGCTCCATTCCTGTTATGCGTCTATTGATTGTAGAAACCGAGTAGTGAAGTTTCAGTTTCCAAATGAGCCTTTTCTAGAGTGGAAAGGGGGAAATTATATTCCTAAGGGTCAGTTCGTTTCTTGTCTTAAAGCTAGAAAAATGATTTCTAAGGGTTGCATATATCATCTAAATTTGGATAGGGATATGGATTATGAAACCCTTATCTTGGAATCGGTCCCTGTTGTAAATGATTTTCCAGAAGTGTTTCCCGATGATCTACCCCATGTTCCTCCCGAAAGGTAAATAAACTTCGGTATTGATCTTCTCCAAGATATGCCACCTATATCTATTCCTCCTTACCGTATGGCTCCGGGAGAAATTAAGGAATTGAAAGAGAAATTGAAATATTTGTTGAATAAAGGTTTCATCCAACCGAGTATATTTCCATGGGTGGTCCAGTTTTGTTTGTTCGCAAGAAAGATGGTCCACTTCACATGTGTATTGATTACAAGCAATTCAAAAAGGTTACCATTAAGAATAAGTATCCTCTTCCAAGGATAGATGACTTGTTTGATCAACCACAAGGATCAAGTTACTTCTCTAAGATTGACCTTCGGTCGGGTTATCACCAATTAAGGGTGAAGGAAGATAACATTCCCAAGACGACTTTTCAAACTCGGTATGGTCATTATGAGTTCTTGGTAATATAGTTTGCTTTGACTAATGCCCCTGCCATATTTATAAACTTGATTAATAGATTGTTTAGCCAATATCTTGACATGTTTTTAATTTTTTTCATTGATGACATTTTGATTTATTCAAGGAGTAAGGATGAGAACACCGATCATTTGAGGATTGTGTTTCAAGTCCTCAAGGAAAAACAACTCTTTGCAATATTTAGTAAATGTGAGTTTTGGTTGAGATCTGTGGCTTTTCTCGGTCACATTATTTCCGTTAAGGGTTTTGAGGTAGATCATAAGAAGAAGGATGCGGTTAAGAGTTGTCCTAGACCTCTATCTCCTTCGGATATTCAAAATTTCTTGGGTTTGGCTAGTTATTATAGAAGGTTTGTTAATGGGTTTTCTTTGATCGCTTCTCCCTTGACTGCATTAACCTAAAAGAAAGTTAAGTTCTTATGGTTAAAGCATGTGAGAAGAGTTTCCAAGAGTTGAAATATTGACTTACCTACCTTCGATATTGACTCTGCCAGAAGGATCTGATGGGTTTGTTGTTTATTGTGACGCTTCAAGTATTGGACTATGATGTGTCCTTATGCAAAATGGGAAGGTTATTGCTTATGCTTCATGGCAACTTAAGGTCCATGAAATGAACTATCCCACCCATGAATTTGAACTAGCGGCGATTGTGTTTGCCTTAAAGATATTGAGGCATTACTTTATATAGTGTCCATGTTAATGCCTTCACCGACCTAAAAAGTTTGCAATATGTGTTCAAGTAATAGGATCTAAATTCTTGCCAACATAGGTGGCTTGAGTTACTAAAGGATTATGACATGAGTGTCCTCTATCAACCCGGCAAAGCGAATGTGGTGGTGGATGCTCTTAGTCGTCTATCAATGGGTAGTGTTGCCCATGCAGAAGAAGATAAAAAGAATTTAGTTCCTGATGTTCATAGATTGACCTGATTGGGTTTTCGGTTAGTTGACTCCATCAAGGGTGGTGTTATGGTTCATAACAGTTCAAAATCGTCTTTTGTTTAAGATGTGAATTCCAAGCAAGGTCTTGATCCGATTTTGGTTTGAGTTTAAGGAAGCGGTGCTTAAAAAGTCTGTTGAGGCTTTATTCCAAGAGGGAGATGGTGTGCTTCGATATCAAGGTCTTTATGTTGATGACTTGCGAGAGAAAATCTTAGCAAAAGCCCATAGTTCTCAATATTCCATTCAGTCGGGAGCCACCAAGACGTACCATGACTTACGGGGGTTCTATTGGTTGAATGGGATGAAGAAGGATATTGCAGAATTTATGGATATGTGTCCTATTGTCAATAAGGGAAAGTCGAGCATCAGAATCTGGAAGGTTTGTTCCAATATATCAGTACTCCTACTTGGAAGCTGGAAGATTTGAATATGGAATTTATTGTTTGTTTACCCTGCACCTGGCGGCAACATGACTCGATTTGGGTTATAAGATATCGTATGAAGAAATTGGCTCATTTCATTCCCATCAAGATTTCTTATTCGATGTAGGACTATGCTAAGTTGTATTTGAAGGAGATGGTTAGGTTTCATAGAGTTCCCCTATCCATCATATCAAATTGTGGTACCCAATTCACTTTTCAATTTTGGAAATCTTTTCAAAAAGGGATTGGTACTCATGTTAAGCTCAGTACAACCTTTCATTCTCAAACTGATGGGGAAGTGGAGCGTACTATCAAAACTTTAGAAAATATGTTGAGAGGTTGTATTATTGATTTCAAGGGTAGTTGGGATGATCATTTGTTTTTAATTGAGTTTGCTTATAATAATAGTTATCATTCATGTATTGGTATGGCTTCATTTGAGGATATTTATGGTAGGTGGTATACATCTCCTATAGGTTGGTTTGATGTTGGTGCAATTTCTTTGATAGGTCCCGAGTGGGTACATGAGCCTATGGAGCAAGTTTGGCTTATTAGAGAAAGGTTAAAAATGGCTCAAAGTTGACAAAAGTCCTATGCCGATGTTTGAAGGAGAGATCTTGAATTTGATGATGATGATTGGGTCTACTTGAAGATCTCACCCATGAAGGGTGTCATGAGGTTTGGTAATAATGGGAAGCTTAGACCCCGTTATGTGGGCCCATATCAGATTTTGAAGTGTACTGGTAAAGTTTCTTATGAGCTTGATTTTCCTATTGACTTAGCATCAATACATCCAATTTTCCATGTCTCTTTGTTGAAGAAATATTTTGGTGATCCGACATCTATAGTACCATTGGAGAGTCTTCGTATAAATGACAGTCTTTCTTATGAAGAGGTTCCGGTTGAGATTTTGGACTAGAAAGTTAAGAAATTGAGGAATAAGGAAGTTGCATTTGTAAAGGTCTTATGGAGGAATCAAAGGGTTGAGGGTGCTACTTGAAAGGCCAAGGCAGATATGATGTCCCGTTACCCCCCATCTCTTTCCCTCCGATCCTACTCTAGCTTAGGGTATTTAGTTCCTCATGGTCAACCCCCATGTCTTAGTCATTCTCTTGTTTCGTGATGCATGCATGCTCATGAAAACTTTCCTTTGAGATCTTGATTTAGCTTTGATGGATTTCTCCATGATTATGTGCATTTGAGTATGATTTGAATGTATTCCTTATGAAATGACGTTTTAAACATGTTTGAGCTTGGAGTTTATGTTCCTCCTTGATATTGTACATTTTGAGTTAATTGCATTCATGTTGGGATGTTAGATCTTTTTCCCTACCAACCTTATGTTTTCTTAAGTTCCATTCGAGGACGATTGTTCACAAAAGGGGGATATTGTAACCACTCGAATTTGGAAAAGAGGGGAAAAAACATTTTGGTTTGCAGGTTGTGTCTACGATTCCATCTATGGACCGTAGAAGCTTTTACGAGCCGTAGATGATAACCGTAGGAAGTGGAAAAATAATTTTTCTAAAATCAAGTCCTAGTACCATTTTTACGGTTCACCAGGATGATACGGCATTCCTTGTACGAGTGGAAGATAGGTATCGTAGGTGAGTCCCAGACTTAGTAAAATTTTAAGGCCAAAAGTAGGTTTCTACGGTTGGTTTCTACTGACCGTAGAATGACCTAGGGACCATAGAAGTGTTCCGTCAAAGATAGGTGGTTTTTGAGGACCCAGTACTTGGTCTACGGTTGACCAGTATGGACCATAGAAAGTACTACGGTCCGTAAAAGTAAACTGTAGTTCGAGTCGGAAGTTATTTTTAAGGGGATTTTGGGTCTTTCTCCAAATTGTTTTAACTTAATACTCTTTCGTTTTACCTTCTACCCTAATCACTTTATAACGTTTTTAACCCCCAAATTTCCCACTTTCAACTCATTCTCCTAAATTCCCTAAAACAAACCAAAGTTATCCTCCCTAATTCTCTCAAGACTAAGGAAGAAGAAGAGGAACTAGGGTTCAACTTCAAGTCTCCAATCCTTCAATCTTTGTGGGCTTTTAACATCAAGGTATGTTAGTAATCACCTATGGAGTCTTTTCCTCCATAGGGTTCCTAATATCTTTAATTTTGTAAAGATAGATTCTCAATTCAATTTAGGGTTTTATTCAATTTTCATGGGTTCCTTTCAATTATGATTCAGTTGATTTATTTCTATCCTTTTATGCATGAATGAAGTAATTATATGTTCTAAAGTTTAATTCACATGAACCCATGCATGATCCATAATTTTTAGACTATGATCATATAATGAACCTTATGAACTATGAAAGATGAATTTCTGAAGATACGCATGTTATTTTATGAAATTGATATAAATGATGAGTGAAGCATCGATGTTGTTGTTGTTGTTGTGAAAGGAATTCTCACATACTACTAAGAACACGATTTTGAAAGGGTTTTCTCACAAAACGATTCATAAGGTTTAATGGTTTTCTCACCTTAGTTCAATCAAGATTTAGGAGCTATTCTAAATGAACTCTAGCTTGGATTGGTTACTTGATTGTGTCTTTCCATTGATAATAAGATGAATATGTTTAATGACTATTCCGTGGGATATATGCTTAGCAGTGAGAGGATATTAAGATGGAAATTATCCCGTTGGTAGATGATGGGTTTCTAGTAGCAATCTCTCTATCATATATCTATGTGCCACCATAGATTTGCCTTAGATAGACACTGGCTAGTGGATCCACTTTAGCTCAAGTTTATGGTTCTTACCTTGGCAAGTAAGGACATCTATTTTCATTGTGAGATAGACACCGGAATCCATGGTATAGCTCACATGGTCTATGTCGATGGAAAACTTCCCACAATGACGAACTAATGTTACTTTGTAAAGTATCTCATAAATATTTTAAAGACGTTTAGCTTGCATTGACCATGATTATGACTTATGGTTTCTAACATTTTATCTTATGATTTAGATTGGTCATTGCATATCATGTAAAGTTCCTTTATCATGATTTTATAACTCATATCCATTGTTTCACTAATGGAGCTCCGACGTTCCTCCCCCACACACTCATGGCTAAACATCCCTTGGGTGCTTAAGTTGAAGATTGGTGTGCCTCATGTTCCGAGGACTGAGACTCCTTTATTGCTTTAAGTCATTTCCGTTCACATTTTGTATGTGATGTATGGGTTACGTCTCAATCACTTTCCTTATGATTTATTAGGTGGCTTTGAGACTTATGTTAGACTTCCGCTTTCATCAAACATTTTATGATATAAGACTGTCTTTTTAATTCATTAAATTCTATTATCTTATATGACGCATGCTAAGTGGGTTTTTTAGTCCCTCTCGGGGTCCTATACGCCATATTACGCCTAGGGTATACTTTGGGTCATGACAATCACACTCACACCATGACCCTCTCCAAAGTATAACTTTTAGAGCTGACTGGTTACCTTGATCTAGGAACCATCAACGTTTCAAACTTCTATTGCTCCATTTCAAAATTTCAAAACTACCTTAAATGGCCCTGACCACTTTGATTTTAATTTTTCCTGAAAAAGTTTCAACCGACACTTGAAGAGTAACACAAAGTCACCTACCCGAAACTCCTAGTGTAGGATTTTGGCGTCATGCCACTTTTTTATCTTTTCTTTGTAAATATGTTGTGAACATTTTGATAACGCTCAATTACCCGTCATTCAAGTCAACGAGTAGAGGATCGTTAGCAATATAATAACCCAAAGTATGATGTCGGTGTCGAATCTCACAATGAACAATGTGTCGGTGATTGAAAAAATAAAGAATTATAACATATGAGTTTGAATCCAAACGAAGAGTACACAATTATAATATCAAGATGATTTTAGTAACAATCAAGGATAGGGACAAAGGTCTTTTCAAGCAAGGAATAAATGATTATTAGGGAATGGGAAGCCAATTGACATTCACAATATCCATTGCACCTTAATCGCATGCAAAGTCAATCGTGGGTAAGATCATATATGCATTAGGACCTCAATGATTCACCTACTTCTCCTATATTAAAGAAAATATTTCTTACATAGTTCTCCCAAATCTAGTTATGTATCAATCAGTATTAGTCCTAGAGATGGGTTGTTACACCTCAAAATACACCAATCAATAATTTCCAACCTCAATTGACTCTCTCAAGTTCAATCATCAGCCCATTTGATAAATGAGAAGCACTCAATCAATTACAATACTAAAAGAATAAAATCATCAGCCCAACAAGTATCTATTTCTAGCATAAAATCCAAATTCTCTACAGATCAATTACACCCACAATTCAAGCTATACAAAGCAAGAAAATGAAGAAAGAATGAAAATTATTAAAATGGAGTCTTTAATCTTCACTAAGGAAGTTTGGGCTCCTTCCCATGCTAAGAGCCTTTCTAAACTCTTGAACTTAAGAGAGGCAAACGAAATTCAATTAAGGAAATAAATTAAGGTCGCATCATTATGCTCAATAAAAGGAATGAGGGAAGCTAAAATCCAAAATATTGAAATTGGAAGGAAGAGAAAATTGGAAGATGAATATTTTCCCCGGAGCTGGAACAACTTGTTCTTCCTGGCCCGATTCAACGCCAAAAAATGACTTGTCCCTACCATAAAGTATTCATATTTTCTAAAGAAAGCATTTGTTCCTTGATCTCTAAGATATTTCATAAAATTTTGTATGGATCCTCAATCACCAATCCTTACATGAATATGGGTTGTGCTCGAGAGGTTATGAATCGATTATTTCGCCCGCCCGTTTCATTTCCGTACCGGAGGAAATAGAATTCGAACCCATGATACAATCTTCTTGTATGTCGATTTAGCAAACCAATGCCTTAAGCCACTCAGCCATACCTCAAAGTTTTTTATTGCAATGGAATTGGATCAAAAGGAAAATCTTAAATAAACTTGCTATCAAAATCGTAGCCCAAGCTATGGATTGTTCTTCCTTGTTCCAAGATGTCCAAGATTTGCAATGATATTTTTCCATCAGCTTTTGTGATAATAGGGGTCCAAAATGTGTGAAATTCCTTCACTACCCCTATCATTAAATTGTCACTCGCTTAACACTAAAACTTTTTAGCCCTTTAGCCACTCTAGAAAAGTGTGGCCTAAAATATCAAAAAGTGTAGCCTTTGATCAAATGCCACACTTTTTGCCTTTAGGCAATGCTTTCACAGTGGTGGCCTAAACTAGCGTAACCTTTGACTTAAGGCCGCACTTTTTGAGTGTCGCCTTATAAGGCACGCTTAAAAAGCGTGCCCTATACTTTACAAAGGCCACGCTTGTAAAACCTTTTATTACAACAATTTTTATGACCTAAAACTACACTTTTAAAATGTGGACTTTCTTCCTCATAGGCCACACTTTCAAACGTGACATTTGTTACCTCCTCTAAACCAACACTTATGAAGTGTAGTCTTTGCTAATGTACATGTCATAATTTATTATCAATGATCCACATAATTTATGTCCCTGTGATCACACATTAATATAGATTATTGCAAACACTAAATTATCTAATAAATAACTCAATTTATATATTTGCTATAGACTTTGAAAAAGAAACATCTTAGAACAAATAGTAATAAAACAATATCTAAAAATGTGCACTGCCAATGAATTCCACAAAATCAAATATAAATTTAACATTGTAATATTCAAGAAGTATTCATCAACTTCAATTGATTGAATTGACTTGTGGCCACGATTTTAATATCCCTTAACATATCACCTCCCACCATAGTATCACCGCAGATGTCTAGTGCAAATATCTGAAAATGGAAACGTCCAAAAGATAGATTATCTGCTCAACAATTTTTGAAAAAAGACAATATAAAATAAATTCTTTTTAAAATCCTTTCACCCCATTCTATAACTCAAAATATAAAAGAAATACTTGGATATTGCAAATGTTACCTGGAGAACACAATCTGTAGCAACATTGATTTCATGAACATTTCTTACTGAAGCCTACATTTCCCTAATATAATAAAATTTATAAACGTAAAGTTACAAAAAGATTTAGTACTATTCCCTTTCATGTCCTTCTATTGTATTTTTACCTTCATGTAGATTTCAATATCATAGAGGGCAAATGTATATCCACTTTATAAAAATTCTGCAAATACTTCAAATGTCAAAGCAACTGTCATTGTTCACCTGCTGCTTCAAGGAACCTGAATAATCCTGATGCCATCTGTACCATACTTCTGAGTAGACAAAACATCGGGGTGTCTTTTGCTCTTGTCATATGGAGTTGCAAGCTCATTGGCAAGTTTCTTTCCAACATGAGAAGACTCAACAAATTCTTTTGATGTGATAACCCCATAAGACTCATCCCTCTTACCCCAATATTATTGTTTATACTTCTTTGATGTTACCCGCAAGAACTAGTTTAAAACTAGCTTCCACCTTTTACAACGTAAACTTCATTCTTGTATGTCTAAGACAAATTTAACTATATAAAAGTTTGTATATCTAATAGAGTAAGCTTTTATGGTGGTCACACACTTCAATATAATATGATAATAGATGAAGGTCATCAGTTAAGTCTCATCAATACCCATGAAAAATAATCATATCAGTACGTGAAGGGACACACTGAAGACATAATTAACTATATAAAAACGCGGTCTCTCTAATAGTTTAATATTTTAGATGAGATAGCCGCACACTTCAACATTACATCATACACTTTGCAGGTTATACTCTATTGTAAGACATACCTTTCACAAGAAATCTGCCACACCGTTCCTCTTGGGGCGTTTGAATCCCATGGATTCAAAGAAGTCAAGAACAGCTTCCCAAGGGCTGTGATAGACAATGCATACATCCAACAATAAAATTATGTCATCAAACAAGTTGTAATTGTTGTATCAAGATCAAGTGTGCATAAATACTAGTAATTTAGAAAGTTACTACATAAAACTATAAAAACATTAATGGGATACAAATACCAATGAAAGAGGAAGAAAAACCTACTCGAACTTCACAAGGTACTTTACGCAGAGCCCTTCAAATATAAGTATATTTGCATATATGAGGTAATTTTCCAAGTCCTGATTAGATTAATCACAACCAGTATTTAGCTGCACTCACATTCTGTTACTTAATACTCAATTTGATATCAAGTAAGGAAAACGAAGGAAGAGATTCAATAATTTTTTGAGAAAAAACAAAAAATAGATGGATCAAATTATGTTTATAATCTTGCCTTCTGTATGCAAAGTATCTACTGAATACTCGATAAGAGCTCTAGATTTCTCCAAACATGTCTACCAACAACAAAGCTAAAATCATTTTGACAAGTAGAATAAGTTCCAATAATGGTGAAAGAAGCTACCAACAACAAAGCTAAAACAATATGCATAAACAATCAACTTTGTTTTTTCCTTATTTAGGCCCCTTTGCTAGTCCCCAATAATAATGTTTTAAACTCATAAGTTGACTAATAATGACCACTTTCTTGACTAGCTCCCTCAGTATATCCCATCACATGCTCCATTATCAGGATAATTGGTTCAATCTTCTCAAGATAAATCTTACCATCCTTTTACTCGGTAGATAAAATCATTAAAACAAGGTAACTACCACAGATACATATGTGCGATGAAAATGCAATTTTATCGAAAAACCTTACTAGAAGATACACAAGGTAGACAATGCACATTAAAGTTCAATGAAGTTTTGCTAGTTTATCACATGGGTTAAAGATGTGAGTCAACAAATGGAAGCATTATTTAGATAATGGTGCTTGAAGAAAAATTTACCTTAGAGATCCAGTCAATCACTTCTTTACTTCCATGATTTTTAGTAAGCACCATTACTTATATTTCAATTCTGTTATACTCAATACATCAACTTATTCTATATGATTCAGCAAACACAATTCATGGATTGTTTGAGGCGCTTCCAGGATATAAACTTTCACCTACACTTCAACTAGTTACTCGTGATTCTAAGTCTAATAATCATGATGTTGCTCCTCTCCTTTGTATATCCTAGCAAGAAAAAGTAATCTATGTTAGGCTGAAATGCTACCCTTCTTTGTCATCCATTTTAAGTGAACTCAACTCTCCACAACGTTTATAATCAACGAACTACATACAAATCTCCAATTAGCTCGGGTCATTAATAAGAATCCTTATTTTCCCATCCACTCTATTCATGTATCAAATATACAGGGGATTCATCAAATAAGACTATTTTATGCACCCATTAAGCTACCACGACGTCCTCCTTCTCCAGGTCTCGTACCCTCTATGCATCGCGAAGTTCACCATACAAACAGTTAAGAACTTAAACCAACATTATCTTCATGGAAAACAATTTGTTTCTGGAAGGTAGTAGATTATCTAAATCATCACTAAATATTACTCTTATTCCAAAATTGACAATTGTAAATAACATAAAACCTTAATGCAGTTTTTAATAGTTCAAAATCTACTACAAGTGAAGGTGCTCAATTTTTTTCCTATGTTTTTTACAAGACAAATTTTAAGCTGGCTCACCCAAGACAAAACAGAGAAGACTTAAACAGATTTGTTGTGTACACATCGCTACAGTTGAAACAAAATTTCACAAAAAAAAGAGAGGACTGGACGTTGACTTACGATCAACAACTGATGTTCCAAATTAGGAAAAAACTATAACACAAAAAAAGGCTTACAATCAGCAGCAAGTAGTTTCAGAAGTTCCAAAGCTAACTTTGGAATATAATATAATATATTATATTATATGTTAATTGTAATAAAACTGGTATCAGAGCCATGTACGAAAGAATTAAATGAAAACAAGTTCATACGCCAAACAAGTTGGTATTACTTATAAAAATATTAATACAGAACAATTAAAACTCATCAACTACGAAAAAGAATATAAACGACTTAAAAAACTTGAAAAGTTCTTAAAACAAA
>JAJONR010010463.1:0-30532 GCA_029582245.1 Solanum etuberosum
CCCCCCCCCCCCCCCCCCCCCCCCCCCCCCCGCAGAGTTCTCGAGAGAAAATTTGCAGAATTCACTTACCAGATAAACTAAATACTTCCATGAACTATAACTATTATGAACTAACCTGATCTTTGGTTACATTAACACGGACAAGATTAGCACTTTTCATCTTCAAATCAGTTGGTTTGTGCTGCAGCCCAACCTGTCAATCATTGGTCACAAAGAAGACAGTGGAATTGAGAATATGATTTGCAGTTTCTCCTCCGAGTACAAAACAGAATTACTTATAAAAATAGTCCTATCAAAGATTCTCTTTCACACTTATTGGCAAAGGGAACAAAGACATAATATAGTAAATTTTCAATGTTCCCATCTTCAAGCCCTTCAGTTCTAAAGAAATAATAGTTCCTAGTCCGACTGAAAAATAATAGAGGGATGACTAAACAATTTTTCCTTTTTTCAACCACATATGATTTGGAAGGAGATATCAGCTAGTACACCTAAAACTTAAAAGATTTTACATTATCTTACATGGACGATAGGAAGGCAACACAGAACTATTCTCAAACTTCCCACTTTAAGCAGCCCCACTGGAACTGTCAATTAACATCCAGTGCTTTGGGAACACGTAAATGTAAAAGAACATTAATGTGAACGTCAAACAGATACTAAAATCAGAAGAGAAAAGAGCAGGCATATTCATTTGACTGATTCAGGCACTTAATTGACTCGTCTAGTACAACAAACCGAATATATAGCATAAGTTATAGTTAGACAATCTTAAGATTGCAATAAAACGTAGCAGAACTTCACAAAGTAGAAGCGTGAGAAAACAAGAAAGAAACTCACAATGAAAGGTACGGGAGCATCAAGGAAATCAAGCATCTTCCCAGGCAAAATCTGATAAAAAAACAAAGTCAATTGATGATTGTAACTTGAGGAGAAGAAGAAATATGGAGAGTACAACATTCAGTATTATGACCATTAAAATCATGAAAAAAGATAGCTAAACACAAATTGCTGCATAGTTAAGTTCTTGTGTAATTCAGTACCAATGTACCATGAGCAGCTTTCTATATCACAAATGGTTTACGGTTCAATGATGTTTTGCATCAATGTTATTATGCTCACATCATTGAAGGGACGTGTGAAATTCAAGGGGTAAATTCTCCTCACTCATAAGCTGTTGACGATATTGTGCACTTGATCTATTAGATTTAAAATATCCTAATACATCTACAAATATGAATATTGCACATTTGAGTTCCAACTTCCAAGTAATGTGTTGAGTCCCACATTGGTGGGCTTAGGAAAATTTGGTCTCCTTATATGGTCTTGGACAATCCTCCCCTCATGAGCTAGCTTTTGGGTAGAGTTAGGTCCAAGATGCATTTCTTTCATATTGAATGTGAGTACAGATTTGTAAAGACACGCGCGCGCGCACACACAGACATGTACATATAATATTCTCCAATGATCAGAAATGGAAGTAAAGTCTTAACAATTCCAATATTAGTAATTATCATACCTAATAATGACATCTTTACGAGGTTTTCTTTTGAATACCAATATTTGAACAAAATTTTAGTAGATTTACTCTGTACAATCAAGCATATGGAGTGGCAGAAACCTACTACCATAATAGAATTTGGAAACTTGTCCCTTGTTTCATACAAGAGAGATTTTGAATTTGATATTTTTCTCTTCATATTTAAGACAGTAAAATACTTTCAGGAAGCATAGAGCTGGAGCAAACATACACAAAAGATATCATCCATGAAAGAAAAAGAGGCATGTGAAAATATGCAACTTCATGACTAAACAGTGGTAGACAACTCTTTTCCTTACGTGATCATTAATGATTTAAGAGTAAATTTTAGCTTTACAAGGCTCTAACAAATAAGAAACCAGAGGAACTGACCAATCTATGATTGAAGATTAAGGAATATAATCGTCTTCCTATCTTCAATGTGCTGTTGAACTTTAGGACATCATATCTCATTAACAAATAAGAAACACGTTTGGAATGCTTCGTTAATTACGGAGTTCCCACTTTTATTTTGGCAATTACTCATCCTCTTATCTTTTGTATTACTTATCAATAAAATTCACTTCCCTATCAAAGAAAATTCAGATTCATACCTAAGTTCTCTATGCATTTTCAGGTTCTTCACGTTACCCCTTGAATTCATAACTTAATTCCATTTCAAATAATGTTAAGAAGAAATTAAAATTGATGTACTACGAGGATGAATTTCTCATTGTATTGCATGGGTTACTATAAGTTCATGAATGATTAGCTTAACATTTCACAAGTAGGACTACAGTGCTCCCTCTCTAAAAGCTAGTCTATCAAAATCCATATTTCATATCCTAAAGTTTGCATTTCCCTGCACAACTACTTAATTCATTTATACTTCGGAGGATCCCATAATAAGAAATGCAACTCATAATCTTGTCAACAAGTCCCGGCAGGTTTTTATACATATAAACTTAAAGAGTTTATTCAACTAGAATCCCATAACATAAGGAAAAAAATGCAATCAAGCATTCAATATCACCAAGGGGAAGACAAATAGTTGTGAACAAGCAACATTCCTGTACAGAGTGAAAATTAAATGACAAGTACAGGAACTCATTCAAACACCCATTAACATATTGAACATTTAAAATAAGATTCAATGGTGGTACATCACAGTAAATATCAACAAAGATTACCGACATTAAATACGAGACTGGGAAGTAATAGCTATGATACAGAACGTACAGGTAAGAATAAACTCTGCCATTGAAATGGGCGAATAATGGGAATCAGAGACAGCACCACAGCAGATAGAACACCCTGTACTTGTTGCAAAATAAGAAAATGAATGAGGCACTGACGTAGGATAGATTTTGCATGTTCAGGAAACTCAAGAAATACCAAACGCATATGGATTCCAAGATAAAGCACAAATTACCAAATTGGGGCACACAATAGCCACTTGTTTTTCGAGAAGCACACCAGTGATTAAGGCCAATATCTGAAAGAGGAATTACTTGTCAAACAGAACAATGAATGTCATTTGAAGTTCACAATCAAATGCAATGAAATTTATGAAGTGCATACACTTCTAAAAGGCTCCATGCTGAGCACATAGAGGACACACACGGGTCAGATGATTAGACGTGACCAGATTGTTTTAGTTATTTAACTACATGGCAATAGACATGCACATGTCCTAATCGTGTCTCAAACTTGTCAAAAGATGGAACTTCTGTTTTGATAAATTATAAAGTTTTTAATTGATATTACACTGAAATGGTATCAGAAACATGTAGAATATATCAAACTGCCTCTACCAAAGTTCTCCGTCTCATTAGCGCAACTATCTATACTATATGGAATTCTTTATTTAAAGATGGAGATGTTCCCCACTTAGTGGGATTTCACTGGGTATGTTGTTGTAAAGATGGAGATGTTAAAAGAGGCAACTCCCTTTTTCTCTTTTCTTGTTTGTGCTTTTTTCCCGTAATAACAGTTGAAGATCCAAGCAAACAATTTTCAAAGGTTCCAACTTCCACCCTCAAGGAAATGAAACGTTCTTGTGTACACTTTTGGGTACAGTGAAGATGGGAATCCATGTGCATATGACATGATACACAAACACCTATCTACATACATATACATAATACCTGTATGAATAGATAAATACATAGTGTGGTTGTATGTAAACATGCAGTTTTGTGTATACAGGCATAGTTTATTCAAGTAAGTATATTTATGTAGGCAATTTTTTAGAGAAGTGTCTACCTCATATTTTGACCCAGAGAACATTCGTGTTTTCATTGATAAAGCTTAGAAACTAAAACAGGACCAATTACTTCATTTAATCTTTCTCGGGGATTATATCCATCGAATAATAATTAACAACTCTCCATGGTCAACGAAAACTTGTTTAAAGTGGTTACAAATGCAAAAAAGAGACTGGTAATAAACCGAAAAGAAGATGAAGTCGTGCCTCAAAGGTCATACAGCTGAGTCAACTGCAACTGAAACATGACATGATACTTATAACATCTAATGTAACTAAACTATAGAACGGAAAATATACTACTAGCTAAAAACTTAATGATACATGAGTTTACACTAAAAACTTTTTCAACCATCCACTCCTAAGAAAACTAATATTTCAATAAAATCATAACTAAACCTGATTGTGATGCTTGATAACTGATTAAAGTTAATTAATGGAAACAGAATTCGGTTGGCCTAGTAAGTGATGTGTCAGGTCAGCTTAAAATAGGGTTGCACCACTTCCTGTTTAACCACTCAGGTTAAATAAGTTCAAAGAAATAGAAACACTTTGCTTGAAGATGGTTATGGGAGTATGTTGGGAATTGGTAAGCCAAGTAGTAGACAGTTAAGAACTATTGAGCCAGGAAAATCTTACAGTCTCAATTGAAAGTGAACGACATATTGTTGCAGCTGTCCATGTAGATAGTCCAACAGCTTCCTCAGCAGCGGCTAAATGGAAATTTACCTTAAGAAAATAATAACTGCCATCATTTAGAAAGAAAGAATTTCAATTCCAAGAAACGAATAAGAAATGATCTAACCTTTGAAATATCATCTGGATCATTCATACTTGTACCCAGATGTTTCTCACTAACTCCGAGTTCACAAACTGAAATTCTCTCGTATTGAATAGCCTGCAGATGTTCGAGTGGCTGAAAAGTGATCTTACTTCCTCGTGGTGGAAGAGACAAGGAATGATAACTACAAACTATTTGCAGCAAATCATTCTTATTCTCCTACAAAAGAGACCAATTAAGTAATTAGAGGAGGTAGGAACTCATAGGTGAGTAAAACACTAACATGAATTTCTGTGGGTGGAAAAGATGACTACAGACTCTTGCCCACTCCAGTATCATCTCACACCCAGCATCCTTGTCATTGCTGAAAAATAAGTCATCATCTTCCTCCTCGGATGCCATACTTCTTGCTGAACTGCCAAAAGAAAACAGCTTATTGACTAATTTAATGAGTGGTACAATATGAGGAGAAATGTTTATTTTATGGTTCATATATGCTGGATAACAGACAAAGATGAAACAACAAGAATACAATAATGCTCCATTCAACAAGAAAGGGGAAAATATAAAAGATCTGACTCTATTCAGGAAAGAAATAAGGGGAACCTACTACCAGAAATTTAGGTCCTGTTTGGATGGACTTATAGCTTATGGTTTATAAGCAATAAGCCATAAGTTTTTGACTTAAAAGCACTTCTTTATTTTACCCAAACACTACAAAAGTGCTTAAAAGCTATTTGAGATTAAAAGCATCTAAAATAAGTCAATCCAAACAAGCTCTTAGTCAACTCAACTGTCCCTGTAATAGAAGAAAGAAAACGAATTTAAAAGTTTGACCACCTAAACAAGGATTCAAAGCTTCCAAGACGCTCCAATGAATGGACTTTTGAAAAGACAAAAGGCCCACTCTCAGGGGTTCGATAATTGTCTTGAATTCCATAAACCCTTTCAGTAGTATCCGATCGAATTTCTGAGGCTTCAGAGCCACAATCATCAACGTAAAGGATGTTCCTTCCCCCATCCTTACCAAATCCTCTTGTTTGACTATGATCTGATGCCTCACTGGCAGTGACACTTACAGGTGAAGAAACTTCCCACTTTGATGATGATGAGGGAACCTCATCGTCTGAGATTATCCCAGCTGCAGCGGCAGTAAGAGCAATTGCACTGTCAACTGGTATTGCAGAAGATGTCCAATCTGCTTCATCATCCCTATAAGAGGAATCAACGCTTGCATTTGATGCATCATTCATTTTCGATGCAGAGGGGATAAAATCAGTGAGATTTATTTCACTAACAAAATGCGTTATCCTATTCAGCCGCTCTTGTGCAATTACACTGCATTCAAATGAATATAATATAGTCAATGGCATAGAGTATTCAATATTCATCTTTATACATAACAGTGAACAGCTGATGAAAAGAAATTCAGCGCTAACCTGTTCAACATCTCGTAGTGCAATTCAAATAAAGGAAATCTAGTCAAAAGACAATAACAGCGAGGTGCAGAAACCAAAAACCGACTGCGACCAATTGATGACTGGGAAGGGGGTGATGAAGAAACATAGATAGCTGGTGGTCTCTGAACAATTTCTGGTACATGTAAACATACACCATAAAGGGTAGCATTGTCTGCCACCTGATGAAAAGCACATACTGTAACTTCAACATTTTACAGGAACTAATATGAACTCACAGGTAGATAGACAACCAAACATAAAACACAAGGGAAAAAAGGGAAAAATCAAAAGCTAGCAAAAAACCTAAGGTACACCACATATAGAAAATAGAGAAAATCATCTCCAAGAAAACAAGATGAGCAATAAATACAAACAGTAGAGGAAACAGGTCACGTGCCCTTCACTTAGAGTAGTCAATCAGTATAACTCATAATCCAGTCCAGCATGACCGAACAAAGCATATTGAAATTGATCGACACTTCATCAAAGAAAAAGTTACGAGTGGTGTCTTAAGTTTGTTGCATGTATCATCAGAAAAGCAATTAGCTGATGTGTTTAGCAAAGGTCTCAACAAATGAACTTTCCATACACTATTTTGAAAGTTTGGCATGTCGTGACATCTTTGCACCAACTTGAGGGGGAGTCTTAACAGATTGATTCCCTAGCTTAATTGTAGGAGTAGATTAATATATATTGATTGTAATTGATTATGTAATATTTTCTTTCCTTATTTAGTCGTAGGACTTATTGTGTAAGTACTCATTCTCATGGGATGTAAAATCATCAAGAAATACAAAGAAGTCTTTTCTTCTTCTTGAAATCTTCATTCTTTCATCTGATAAACAGTGGCTAATAGGGGGAGAAACTTTCATAGTCACTGGAAATGGGCGGGTAGTCATTGAGGGGGAGGAGGAGATAAAAATGGCAATAGTGGATTTCTATGAACGTTTGCATATGGAGGAAGTGAATTGAAGAGCTCAGTTAGGAGGGTAGAGTTTAATCACATGTGAAAGGGTAAAAAGATTATGTGTCATTGATTGAAATCCCCAAAAGTAGAAGTTCTACAATGATCTAAGGGAAAATTGTACAGCACAGAAGAAAATATATGTCAAGTATTCAATAAAGACACTACCAAAAGTATAAAATTGTCACAAGGAAAGAAAATGAAAAATTAATGTACTTGTAAAGCACCGAAGAGCACAACACCAAAGTTTTCAATCAACTTAGTGTTAATCCCAAACCAAAGGTCATTTATTTAGGAAATTATTTGAGCTTACCTTAAGAGAAAATACGAACGACGAGTCATCTCTGCCTAAATGCTCCTGAGATAAAGGAAAAATAAGTTATTTCTATGAAGAAGAGAACTCCATGTTTACTGCTTAATTAAATAATATGGTGCAAAAAGCATTACTATTTCAGGAAGGTCCTAAAAAATTGTTTTGTACTGTACCTGCCCGTAGACCAGTTCATTTAATTCACTAAATGATGGTGTCCTTTCCATCACATGTGCCTGTATTACAAAGAAAACACATGATGAGAGAGAACTCCTTTTTTTTGGAACCTAAACAATGCAGATTTCATAAAAAAATAGGTGAAGTAAATGCTGAATTGTCACCATACAGATCATTACTCTGAAATAACAACTTAGCCCTGGACTCAATAAACTTCTCCACTAGAATTTGTAACACAATGCCAGTAGATAGGTACCCTCAGACTTCATTTTATCTTCTAATCTCCATATATAGGAATCTCCTTCCTTGTACATATACCATTCCTTGTCATAATAGCAATTATCCTTAAATTGGTTATGACCCTTTTTTGGATAACAATTTTATTGATGCAATGCTAAGATTCCCTGCATACTTATAGTTGGTTGTCACCCTAGCTGAAGGCATTTTCTATTTACAACTGTCCGTCACAATATTACTGCCTGCTACATTTGATACAAGTAAACAAGAGAACGTGCATGCAAGATAGAAAACTAATTCGACTATAAGGGATAATGTTGAGAAGTAGAATGCCTTAAGTTACACCTTAACACCTCCAGGAAAGCAAAATGCTGCCAAATCCTTCAAACGCATAGCTAGCTTCTTTCCAGGAGGATACTTAAAGAGTACCTGGGAGAGATAGGAAAGTAAATGAAGGATAATGCTAAGGCAAAAAAATGTATCATACCATTTAACTTAGATATAAGTAAATTATTGGAGCCAAAAATGGATATTTACATATATACACACAGTGACAATGTACGACTAATCAATTCCATCCATCATACATCATGATGGAACTCAAGAAGTTTTGATCAATAACACACAACATCTTGAGGATTACTTAGAGTTACATTCCACAGCTAAGAGGAAGAAAAGTACAATAAGAAGAAAATACAATGGACACTGATTAGCTATAAGAAGACAATGCACTTGGAAACAAAAAGTAGTAGTTAATCACATAAGAAAAGTGTGCCACTTCTACCAGAGTAACAGCATCAACTGTTAACCTAACAGCAATGAAAGGAAAAAACGCATCTTGCCAACTAAAGAGAAAAACAGAATCTAATCTTCAATATAATATTTGAGGAAATAAAAAGTATAACTGGAATATCAATGTCCAAGCCCATGACGTAAAACTATTAAATAAAATACCAACTTATAGTAATATAAAATATGAACTGGAACTCACAAATAGAAGCTCGAAAAAGGGGAATCAATAAGCGTGAACATTTTTGCTTGGTAACAATCTGAAATCACATCTAAAATAAACTTGTACCACAAAATAGGTTTGACCATGTTTTGAGAGAAAAAAGCATCTATTCAAATTTATTTCTCTATTCAATGTCACTATACTGAATTAATTTGGGATGTGAAACAAAGTTAGATTTGAATTATTTTATTAATTATGAGTAAGCTATCTATTTTCCAAACATATTAATCATTAGAGCATCTTTCTGGATACTAGTAGCGCCGCGCCGCACCGCCCACCCCGAAGAAAACTCAAACCAAAACCAGGAGCCCAAAAGTGACTACTTTATTCCCATGATGACTTGAATCCACAGCCTTAAGGTTGAAGGTTGAGGGTCCTTAACACTATGCTATCCCTTGTCACATAACTGCCCCATGTTTAATAAGCAGAATTTGACTTCTAAACCATACATATGCAAAATTATGCAAGTACACAAACCTGAGGTTCTAGAGATGGAACTGAAGGACCACAATTTGAAAGCATTCTGAAATCCACCATGTCAGATGTTTCTAACTGTACTTCCCATTTCTTTCTCCTGGCAAATGCATCCTCGACATCCTCAAGATTAGCATCTGGATGAAGACCGACGATAACAAAGTGCTCAAAAATCGAGTCGGGATCCTTATATTTCTTATAATCCTGCAAAGAATTTTTGTGTGTTTGTAAAATATGATTCTCCGAATTTCATGAGCAATCTAATATGTCAGAGCTGAAGGCTAGTTTCAATCCAACTATTACTACTCCCTAGAGGGAAATGCCCATAAGTGATATGTGCAGAGCATATAAGCTGGTCATAGGTACTTCATACTTGTGTATCAAAATATATGGAGATTTAGTAAAGTTATCCTCGTGATTTGAGTTGATTTATCAAATGGCGCATCTCTTCTTTATCTCACTATCTCTTGTCTAAAATTTTCATTATAGTGTTTAATAAAAACATGATTTTAGTCTATACCCCTTCTCTCTTAATCATTCTAATTTGTATGATAGGACATAGATGTGTGCAGGAGTCTCTTCCTATGTTAAACACTACAGGTCAAAGCAAGAGTAATTTATATATTACCCTCTCATGATTTTCCACCCTAAACTAAGAAACAAAGTCTCAAATATGTGAGTTTAAATATACTCAAATCATGTTGTAATTTTGAAAATTATGAATTTGATGACCAAAAAAAAGGAACTACAGGGGAAAAGGAACATAGAACTGTATATGCCAAAATTCAACACATTATTCTCCATGTTACCTCAAAGAGTTTTAAAAAGCAACTTACTTTTAAAAGAAGTTGAGGGTAAAAAAAAAGGATGTCTGGAAAGCTAAATCACAGGCAAGAAAAAAGCAGGAAATATAATTTATTTCAGAATATTCTTTTCAAAAAATGCCATACACAAAACTAAAAGCAGTTCATGTTCCAAAATGAAGGCAGCATACCGAGGTTTTGGAATGAAGCTGATACCACTGTCTCTTTTGGTTAGCCAAAACCTCAGGATTAAAGGATAAAAACGAGCCGTCTTCCTGTGAAGTAGAACCCCAATTTCGCAAAGTCTTTTGCATTTGAGACTTCCATTTCGTGAAGTTACTGCCACTTCTTTGAACAGAAGAAGTCACTATTTCACTACGACTTCTTCTATGCCCAACCCCAGTTGTGGAAAATTTTGAACTACTACTAGAGTAAACATTTTGCAGTGCCTCACCAGCCACTCTTACTGCTTCCTCAGATATTTGCTGTAATACCCTGTATGGTGATGATGGCAATTCCTCTTGCCCGTTGCCTTCTTTCATATTCCTTGATAACAATACAACAATTTTTTAATTTACATCTCCTTTTTTTCTTCAAACTCACTACTTCTGTTCGTTATTCAAGAGCATGATGATACCCTTCTTCTGTCGCAACATTTCCAATGCATACTTGAAAATTACAACCAATCAAAAAAAAATCCTCAATTTGAAGAAATTTTGAATCTTTATTCACTGATGAACATTACCATATGACGAATAAACTGGTTCTTCCCACTTTAAGCAAACTATGAAGCACCCTGTGATACATAATAGGGGGAAATAAGTAGAAAAATTCAGAATCGCATATACATGTAATTTATACTCCAAATTGCTGCAGCACAAATCATTCCTTTTTGTTTTCTCATAAAACAACAGCCACTCAATCGAATAGAAAATTTGAAAAACACCCAAATCAGATACAATGTAGGAAAAAAAAACGAAACGGCGAAAATGAAAAAGATTAGAGAACGCAAAGTATGCTGAAAGGGCTGAATCATAATAAATTAGTGCAATAATCTCGGGTTCCGGAAAACATGTCGGAAAAGAAAGAGAAAAAAATGTGATTATTAATTACCCGTAAAGAAGAAATTAATTTGATCGTGGTTGGTTTATGCATTTGTACGATGTGTTTTCTCGAGGTCACCGGATTTATCTGCGTCGTGCTCGGTGTGGGGAGGAGAACGGTTGTTGCCGGCGCCGGAGTAGGGAGGAGAGATGAGAGGAAAGGTGCCGAGAATAGCGGTGGAGGGGGGAGCATGCAGAATAAGCATTGTTTTTCTCATTTTGAAGATCACCGTTATTATTCAGGGGAAGTATTTTGCTAATTCCTGACCACTAATTTTTACCACGGTAAAATTTTGTGCCAAGTATGGTATGTTTGAGATAATGATCAAAAATACATATCAAATATATTTATTTTTTTGAGTATCTATTTAACTAGGAATTGTTTGTGTTTTTTCATTTTTTTATCAAGTTATTTTTTACTTGAACTATTAATAACTATTTATTAAAATTTATCTAGAATGTGGATGAAATTTATGGGTAATATGCGAATACGAATTGTTTGTGGTTTTTCATTTTTTTTATTAAGTTATTGTTTAATTTGAACTATTAATAACCGAAGCACCTAGTCTAGTCAGCTTCAAAGCGTGTTTTGATAAATTATTGATGATAGTTCAGATAAAAAAATGCAAACACTTAATAGTTCAGATATAAAACTCCTAAAAATGATATTTAAAATGTATTTTTGATCATTATATCTTTACAATTTACCCGATATTTAAGACATATTTATATTGAAATTCAACTAAATTGAAAACTATACAAAAAATAAAACACACTCAATTAAAAATAATTTTATACGTAATTTAAATTCAAAGTTGTTCACATACTTACTCTTTCAATAAAACAAAAAACAAAAATAAAAAACAGTCAAAAATGAAATATTATGAGGGAGTAAAACAATTGAGAATAAATTAAACCATGGGATATACTAGTATGTTGTATTATTATTATTAGATTATTTATTTATAGAAAGGGCACAAGTACTTCACAAAACTTATTAGAGCATGTTTCAACAGATTCATAGTTTATGACTTATTAAAAAAAAAAAAGTTAGAAGTTTTAAATTATAATTCTGAACTCTTTTTTTAATATTTTAATTTAAAAATAAGAGTTTAAAACACTTTTTAATTTTGTTATATTACGATTACCACCTAGTGCAGTCGTGTTGCCACGTTTATAAGTGTGTATTAAACAGTTGAAATTTTGAAGAAAATATGCCTCCTAATTGTTTTGTACCATTCTTCATATTTTTACCCAATATTATATTACTCAAAAAAAGAAAAAGAATTAAAAAGTGAAACAGTTATCAAGAAATATTCATTAAATTAATGGTATGCCAAAATATAATAATGTGCAACGTATTAAGATTTCCGTCAAATAAGGCCACTTATTAATGCTTTGTTTCCTCCATAAAACAAGTCAATCGTTTTTGGGGTGCTCGCTTGTGTTTGCACTTTGAATAGGAATTTGCTGTTTTGATATCTTATTTGGATAATGTTTGCTTCATGAATTATTTTTGTAAAAGATTTAAATAGATTTTTGTATTATGCGAGATTAAATAAAATCATTACTTAAGTATTTCTAATTATAGAAAAGTGGTATTTTAATTAAGACAAATTAAAAATATATATATCATATAAATTGAGACAAGTGAGGTATTGACTTATGTCATATATCAGAAGATGATGAAAATGGTTCTATCTTTGAGAGTGGTTCAAATATAATTAAAATAACATTTTTAGTCAATAATAAAATATTTGTCGAATTCTATATGTTAAATTTGTCTGACTATGAAATAAATGAGACCTCGCATTTAGAGCAATTAAAAAGGGTCAAATAATAAGGGATACAATTGATTGAAGTTTGTTGATAAAAAGCAACGAATTTTATGATGTCCAAAAAATAGTGTCTCAAAACACGGAAAAAAAAAAGGGAGTCTGTGTAATGCATTTCACATTTTCTTCTTTTCAGCCACTCTTCACATTTCCTGCAAATTAATTAATAATTAATTCATCGCACTATATATTTCATGTGTTATCTCATGTATTCAGATTAGCAAATTAGAAATAATAAAAAATAAAAAGAAAAGAACTATCCGAGTCCACAGAACTCAGTGTGTGTCCTTAAGAAATTTAATCCCCTCAAGTACCTGAGGTTGTAGATTATTCCTCCCAAGATAAAACGGATTAACCATTAAAGAAGTAGCGGTACCTCAAACTTCGATAATTTCAACGAACTCAAAAAGACAGCAACGAGATCACACACACAAACACGATCGATCGATTTTTGTTTATAAGAAATGTATGCAGAAAAATGAGAGAAAGTGTCTCTGTTTATAGCTAACAAAAGGTAGTATGAAAATGTGTTAATTGTGCCTTATCAGAAACCTCACAACTCCTTGGAAAAGAGACAACCTTTCAGAAAGATCACAACCCTTTGAAAAGAGTTCAACCCTTCACTTCTTATTCACACCTTTAAAACCCAACATCATATCCAAAAGATACGGTAATTTATGCTTACGATTATATAATTGACAATGAAAATGAAAATGGGCGAAGATAGAGAAGAACAAGCCCAACTCCTTACATGACAATGTCAATGAATACTATAACTTGCAGACTCAATGATTTGGGCCAGCCCAAACAGATTTCACACCCGCTAATCAAATATTAACAATAATTTTGAATGTTATTACTCCCTCCATCCTTGTCCAGTTTGAACGTTGCGCGTCCCTTAGAAAATAATGATTAGAGTATTTTATCATAATATACGTAATGGATATTTAGTTTTAGGACTTGCAAAATAATTTGAAGAATAAGTAATTAATGTTGATAGTAAAAATATCGGGGGGATGGGGGAGGGGGCATTTTCTCTCGATAAGCCAGAGTGAAAAATATATTTTCAATATGGTGGACCAAGAAAATGTGAACTAAGAGAGTAATTTATGTGAATGTGTTTGAATTTCGACAGTCAAACAAATTTTATTTCATTTCAACATGTTATTTTGTTTTCAAAGAGCTTGGATGTTATATGTCTAAATGCACGAGAGAGTAACACTTAGCATTTTTCCTGATACAATTTTTTTTTTTTAAAGAAAATATCCCTATCTAAAAATTGGAAGAACTTCAGAAATGACTATCGAACTTTAATTTTTTTTTACAAGTAAATTTTCAGTACATTATTTTAAAGTTCGAAAATTCCGTACAAAAAAACTTCAACACACATGCTGAGTTCAAAACTCTTAAAGGTAAAATTTCAACAATCTATACTGAAATTCTACAATTATGTTACGAAACATTTTGTACCTACAAGTTTGAATTTTTCAAGTCGGCAACAAGCTCATGTTGACAAACTCTAGTCAAAGAAAGAAAATTGCAATTACTATAACAAATTAGTCTCAATCCATAAATGGATCGGATTATAATTTTGCATACTAAAGTTCTATAACTATGTTACGAAATGTTTCTACTTATAAGTTTGAACTTTTCAAGTCAGCAATAAGTTCATGTTGACAAACTTAAGTAAAAAAAATAAAATTGCAATTTGCTAGAACAAATTAATCTCAATCCATAAATGGATCCGATTATAATTTTGCATATATATATATATATATATATATATATATATATATATTTCCCAATTGGATAAATTGAGGGACCATATTTGACTTTGTTCATGAGCATGAAATAGGCCAGGCTTGTGAATTTCACCTGTTTACTGGTCCTGCCTCACTCAACTTATATTCACACCCTAAATTTCTTCCATATGATATGTGACAGTAAATTATTCACATGTATAATATTGAGTCAATGTTCACACATTGGATCTTTTTCAAAGTTAATATTACCATCCCTTTCAGAATTGATGATAAAATGGAGTGTAGACAATATAACACGTTTTAATATTACGAGCATAAATAACTATCTACTTCATTTTTCAGGTTAAAAACATAATATTAATAATGTAAAGATTGTTGATGCACGAAACTTAAACGAGTGAATAAGCTAGATATGAAGAACAAACTTAAATGGGCTTGGAAGGTATTTTGGACTTTTTTTTCCTAATGTAGGATGGGCTTGGGGTGTTAAATGTTAAAATGGGCTTCTTGAGAATTTATAGTCTAGGAATCCAAACATATAAAAATGGGTTTGTGGATAAATTAGATTTCGGCCTATCGTAAAAAAATAATTACAGTCACTAGCTAATATTCACATATAAATCAATAATTTTACAATATTTTTGTCATAAACTTATATACAACAATATTGTATGCCTATGAGATTATTGGTTGATTGATGAGGAATGAAAATGACACAAGACTTTTGTACAAAAAGGCCAAGGTAAGTCAATTTTATTTCATTGCTTAATAAATCTAAATTGTTGAAGAAAATGAACAAAATCGACCTATCACGATCATCACATAAATACAAAATTTATAAAATTATTACACTCGTGTGGAACCATACCGTGTTTTTCATCTCTTAAAAGTCTTCGAGATGGACCATTGCACATTGTAGATGGCGTGATTTGTACAAATATGATTTTTCAGTATTAGGATTTAAAATTTGACCTTGTTAAAAATAATTATATAAAAGTTTTTTTTTTCAGAATCGGGAGCAAATTGTGGTGAGTCACTATGATTTCTTATTTGATATTAAGACTTGTCTTAATGACAAGTTATGGTGATCGTGAAAAAATCGATCATAAATCATAATGAATAGGCAATCTTTTTGAAAACTTTGTTTTATATAGGTGTGCATTTATTTGTTAGTTAGGTTAGTTGTTCAGAAATTGATTTCAAAACACACAACTAATCATAAATTAATTATGATGAGATCCAATTTTTTTTTTAATTATAGAATTCTTCTATTCTTCTGTTTAATATATGTGCTTAATTATGCGTATGTGTGGTTGCTAAGTGCCAACAACTCCAAAAAATTGAATTATAAATTAATTAGTCACAGTAACACATAATTAATATTACTAATTAGAATTATATTTATAAGCATCCTATTCGGTGCAACAGTCCAAACAACACTTTTTGGTCAAAATCAGGATGAACAAATTAATATAATAATCTTGTGATTAACAACTTAATTAACTATAGGAGGAGAATATAAGTAGATAATTATACAAGTAATTCCCTATTATTCTATGATGATTGATTTCTTTTATATAAAATAAAAATAAAAATGGAGAGGTTGGTCAAGAGAACATGATTTACAAGTTTGAATAGAGTAGCAACTAGTTATGGATTAATTAATAATTATATGATTAATTCATATAAGATCATTATATCTTTCCTATAACATGTTACCTGGTTTATCAAAAACCATATTATTACTTTGACTAATTTCATGCAAAAATTGGTCTTAGTGAAGTCTAAATATTCTCTGTTGTTTCTAAAATTCAATTCCATGTGGTCTCATGTGGTATTTTATATTTCTTTCTATTTTTATTAATTTATTAAGTATTCTCTCTAAATGTAATCTTTGGTCATACACTCCCCTTCATGTTCCAAGTGTTTTTTTTTTTGTATTGATTGTGTTAAAAAATAATAATTACATATTTAGATTTTCTTGTAATTCTAAGTTGAACTAGCTATCTGAAAAATAAAGTACAATTAAATATTAATTACACTTAAAGTGCTAAATATATTAACTATAGAGACAAAGCTAAACTTTTAATTACAATTCGACATAAGTTCATACAATTTAATAGCAAGCAAAAAAACAAAAAACAAATTAGGGTTGCTAATTGATGAACGTTTGACTGTTTTTAACTACTTTGAATCCACTTATTGTGGAATAATGCATGAGGTAGTTTTTTTTTAATATTTTTATTTTATTATGATTATGAGGTAGTTAGTATGTTATTATATAACTAAAAAACTTGCTTCTTATCCTCTATAATGGATCAACCCAAAATTAAAAACTACTTTTTGGAATCTCTTGTCTTAAAAAAAAGTTGGTCAAATCAAATGGAGATTTTGGAACCTAAGAAGATCTTTGTAGTCGGTTTAATCATCTTACTTATGCTTAATTTATTGTTTCTCTTAAGTTTAGTACAAATTCCTAGAGAAGGGAACAAGTTTCCCCTTTAAGTAAGTTCGTACAATTTAATATGGATTTATAACTTAATAGTAACCAATTAATCAATTTGGCACTTATACTTATATGATTTTTTTATTTTATTTTTACTTTACGAGATTTATGTCCAAACACTTCAACTTAAATAAGACAAATATTTTGAATACCTCTGATGATTGTTGATCGAGCTAGTTGACATTTAGCTAAATATATGCATATGTTTGATTTACATGCATATTAGGAAATGGACATGGAGTATCGAGATTTTTAATTTTTAATTTGCTGTACAATAAACCCCTAATTTTTTTACTACGGATTTGACTTATTTACTTTGTCGATTGGACTATATCGAGTTATGAGTTAGAATAATAGTATCAAATAAAAAAACTTATGGACGGTGAAAATATTAATTAATCATACTTCATAATCAAATAAAGAACATGAGTGATTGTATTATAATTAAAAGTAATTAATTAATTATATGGGCAACGTAACATTGTGACCGGCCACTGCATGCCATGCGGTTAGCAAGTAAACTGACTTGATATAAATTAAACACAATTAATTCTCCCTATGAGAATTTATATTTGCTTGGTAAGTCAGTATCATGCACCTAACATTTTGGGATTTTGTGTTTGTGGAATAAATAAATATTTTTAATTATTGTCTCTTGAGAATATATGAATTAATAAATATATATTTTTAACTAATATTATTAAATAATAATTTATATATATAATAATATTTTGATTTAATTAATTTTAAAAAAAAATACATTTTGTATAAGAACATCATGGACTGAATATTTGATAAAAAATTAATATTTATAAAGATAAAATGTCATACACTATTTAAACAATTTAAAGAAAATATTTTATCAATTGTGAGTGAAAAATGAACAACATACAATGTGAAATAACAAGTCAACAGTACTAAAACAAGTAAATTGAAATTGAAATATAACTAAATTAAATTCAATTTTTTTAGCATAATATGCTTATATAAAATTTCAACATAAAAGTAAATATAATTCAAACGAAAGGAAAAACATAAGTCTATATTCCCATTCAATAATAAATTTTACTTTAATAACAATAATATCATTCACTATAGTAAACATCCACCAACTTATTGTGTATAAATCATATTTTCTAATTAGGAGATGGTTTCAAAAATTAAAATTAACATCATTTATTATATGCTAAGTTTGTGAACGACTCGTTTTTTCTAATTAGGAGATATTATTAATTTTAAAAACTATAACTAATAACACAGTTACGCTAAATGAAGAAATTAGAGAAAATAAATAAAAATAAAAAGACTCCCTCTGTTTTATTTATATGTCACCACTCACCATTTTAAATTTTACGTACATTAAGAAATTAAGTAAGTTTACTATTTTATTCTCATTTAATATTTTTTTGAAGTTAAGTTTTCAATCAATGAAAATAAATTAATTTGTTTTGATTAATTAATTTAACCAGTGGACATGAATTATTTAACATTGATTTTGTGAAAGGACTATATATTTTTAGTAAAGACAACATATAAATAGGAACAGGGGCGAGTAATGCATTTAATTCTTTCTATGGATGCAAATTGTTCTCTGTCTTCTTTACTCACAATTGAAATACGTATGATTTTTGGTTCTTTCTACCAATGTCGACTAATTAAAGGAGTGGCACCTAGGTTAAAGAGAATGCCTAGTTAATTACTCCTAATTAGTTAATTAATGGGTTAGTTGGTTTTATCGATCACCTAATTATACATTAATAAATACTTACGTTGATTAATAAGTAGTTTAATAAACATTAGTGCTACATGTATGGCTAGGGTTCTGCCATGGTGCAATATTGCTTCGAAAAGTGGTACGTATTTAATTATATGACTAATCCACAATAATTACTCTATAGTATTTGTTACACTATTGGTAAATATAAGTTAAAATCTTATTCTATAGTAAATGAAGGAATGAAATTATATGAGGCCTTCCCACATTCAATTTCTATGAATTAATGCTACTCCCCTCCATTAATTTTATTGTTGACCTACTTAATTTGTATAAATAGTACTGCCAATAATTAATTAATTTACCCACCTCTTATA
This sequence comes from Solanum etuberosum, assembly GCA_029582245.1. Taxonomy (NCBI): domain Eukaryota; kingdom Viridiplantae; phylum Streptophyta; class Magnoliopsida; order Solanales; family Solanaceae; genus Solanum; species Solanum etuberosum. Next base: position 19,302 of record JAJONR010010463.1, read on the forward strand.
TCATAGTAATCATTATTTTATGAATTAATTCACGTTCTCTACCATGTGATTCACCAAACAACTTCAAAAATGTAATCATTATCTTATCTCATTACACAAAAATACATTCATATATCACTAAAAACAAGAAATTAACTATAAAATTTATTGCTAAATAGTCCATAGTTAATATAATTATTAAATAGTTCATAATTAATTACAATTAGCGATGCTTTTTTTTCTTTTTAGAGGCAGAAGTAGTCCTCCTCCTCCATCGCTTATTCCTATTTTTTTTAGTGATATCAAATATAATAATACTCTCTCCATTTTAAATTAATTGAATTGTTGATGTGTTTCACACTCTTTAAGAAAAGAAGATTAAGACATAAATTAGATATAACTTTCCATTTTTACCCTTATTAATTATTGTCAAATTTATGATTAAAATAACTAAATATTAATTAATAACTAATTCCAATACTAACTAATGAAGGGTAAAATTGAAAGAACATTCTAAAAGTAGTCTTGAAAATTGAACAATTAAGTTAATTTGAAATGGAGAGAGTATTATTTTGAGAGAGAAAAAACCATCCACCAACTTGTTTTTAACACGATAACTGCAGAAATTATTTGAATTTATAGTTATTTTCTTGAGTAAACATTTTCCTCAAAAATAATTTACTATGATATTTTTTAATAGAAAAGCTGCCTAAATATTTTGATTAATAATTGATAATCTGCCTAAAAAATTCTGATTAATTGTTGTTGTTGAGATAAATGTTTATCGAATTCACAAGTCACATTCTCAAAAATCTAAACACATGCAAGCAAATATTCCATCATATAATATTAATAAAATCATTGATGAAGGATTTAGTGAGTCACACTAGATCATGCCAAAATAAACGTTTCAATAAATGTGGATTCTCTAAATCATTCAAACTTATAATGTGTCCATTTAGATTTTCTTCGTATAAAAAAATTATTAAAGTTTTTTATTTGATGTCCACTATTTATATTGAGCTCTGGTTAAATTTGAATATGTTCTGTAAAATTCTAAAGATAAGACACTTTCTAATAAAAACATCTATATACTCAACTAAATTGAAATTAGAATCTTTAATTAAGAATGAGTACATACTTAGCGCTTTCGCCACAGCTTTATTTTTTTAAAATGTTTATTATCAACTGGATTTTTATTTAATATTCCCTTATTCTTCAAAACGTTCTCAATTATCATGGTGCCATGTGATCCATTTCCCTTAATGAAGTGAATCTTAATATTCCTTCATCACTCTCTCTGCTGGCTATTCAATTTTCACCACCCAATTTTAATGACCAAATAACACAAGGTATAAATATGTCTATTATATTTACTTATTCGATATTTTCTTTAATTTGAATCCTTCAATAAACAGTATTTCACATTATCATATATACACAATATTTTTTGTTATTTATTTTGGTATTAAATTGAGTTATTGCATATGTATATACAACAGAATTTGGATTTTTTGTGGCAACTCATTTCGTCCCACAAAATTGCTCCACCATCTAGGCAACCCCATTCAACCTGACTTTAGAGAAGAAAATCAAGTGACTCACGCTCTTGCTTGTTTAAATTATTTTCAATTATGAAAAAATAACATCCATTTTGAGACGGAATTAAATAGAATGAGTCACATAATTTGAGGGAAAAAAAGTTTATTTTAAATGTAACTTGTAAATGGAATGCAACTTATAATGATTATTATTTATTACAATAACTATGATTTTTTTTTAAAAAAAAATCAAAATAAACTGCAACTCATTATTCGCCACAAAAGGGAAGAATTTTAAGGACTTTAGTCGCCACAGAGACTGATTACGTGGGGGTCTATTGCTTCACTTTATACACATAAATAAAAGTAGTATTAATTTCTTTTTATTCCTCAAATGATTGAAATATATATATAATTATAATGTTATATTAGTGCTCAGAACTGATTGAAATACTTAATATAATTGACATTAGTAAATTTAATGAGTTTTCGGCGCTGAATTATTCTGGAAATATTTTGTTTTTGCAATGATGAGACTTAGAATTTGCAAAATAATGAAATTATTTAGGGTAGATTAAGGAGAAAGAGGGAGGTTAATTAATAATATAATCACTCCTTATTAAGAAGGCCTTGATTTGTAGGATTACTTAAATAATGATGATGCCTTAATCAATATAATCATCGGGCTTAACAACTTCAATGCATCATTGGTGTAAAAGATATTTAGATAATCAAATTATTAATTTATGAAGTAATTACAAATATTTTTTTACGATATATAATTGACAAGCATTAATTAATGAATAAATGACCATTCATAACTTGCTTATCACATATAAATTTTTTATTTCTTTTTTTGTATATATAGGTGTGTATAGGATCAAGATTAAATAAAATTCGATCAATCGTGTTTTTCGCTTTCTTCTAAGATTGAGGGAGCAAAATAGTGTAATAACGACCTGAGAAATTAAATTTTCTAATGATTCGTGTCAAGATATTTTTATAAACTTCTCCTTGGAATGTATCAATTGTGACAACAAAATTACATTAGTTGTTAATTATATCTTTCTTGAAAGTATAATTATAAACACAAAGAATCCAGGTGTGTACAAATTAAAGTACTATTAATTAATTAATTAATCTAAATAAGTACTTTAGCTGCATTCTTATCTACGTACCGAGGTGTAGCTTTTACGTGGAACCTTCAAATACAAGAAAATATTACTATATGATTAATGGGTTAATAACTTAATTAATATATATAGTTAGGGATGGTGCAAAATTCCAACTAACTGCCTTTTTATTTTAAATTATAAAAGTACAATACTTTAATTAGTACTATAATCAAGTGGTATATTGGCTATTGCTAAGAAAGAATAAATTATTACTTAATTCTTTCAACTTTCTGCCGAAAATGACCGGTTTGGCATAAAATTATTTTATTCTTTTCTGGAATAATTTTTTATTTTATTTGAAAATCAGTATTACATCATGAAAAAATAAAATTCAGTTTGAAGTTATATTTTAAATTTGAAACACACCTTACAAAATTGTTTTCAACTCACTTCTCACTTTAGAGATTGTATTTAAGTACGTTGAAACATAAATATTATTTTAAATATTTTCTCAAATATTTTCCTTACAAAAAATATAATAAAACACAATTTCATATTCAATTTCAACTCTATAAATTTCAAATAAAGTGAATACATTATTCGAAATCTATGGCAAACACCTATATGAGGAATTAGAGAATCATGACAGCTCAACTTTTAGGACCAACAAGGATTGCGATGAAGTAATAAATATTTTCATCCTTAATTAGAGATTTTGTGTTTGAGACCAAGTCATATTTATTTGAGACTTTCCGATATAATTCAAATTTAATTAAGTCCAATACAAATATCAGCTACCGAATAGGAAAACACACACTAAAGTTGCATGAAGTATACTCATGCATTACATCATGCCATATGCTAATCATGAGTTTTACTATCTTTCTCCAACTTTAAGCATGATTAAAAGTCACTAATTATAGATTTAATCAAAAGCAAACTTTTTCCCTGTATAATATCTAATAGCTAGTCCTTTTTTCATTGTTATTTTTTTAATTAGATAGTTACCAAATATCACTAAAGATTTTCTTCACTATCTTCGTGGAGCTTGCTTCGTAATGTCCCACACGGACAATTATCGAAAAGTTTTATAAAATTCGCAGTTGCTTTTACTTAACTAAAATGATCTTTTAACACGTTTTATATACACGCACAATCTTATTTTTTCATAAATCAAATACATGAAAATTCTTTCTCTTTTTATTTATAGTGAGGGGTAATAATATTTGAATTCAAGAACCTTTATCTACTTTTCATACCAAATTGAGTTATGTGATATTTTCATTGATTTTTTTAAATTATTTAAAAAAATACAACACGAAAACAAATGAGAAACACGAAAAATAAATAACCAAACGTTTTCTTTATTATTCATTTCGTAGCAAAATAAAAAATAATATTCCAAAAAGTAGCCTTGCCTCCAGATCATCAGCTCACAAGCTGGCCAAAGCTGGTGGGGAAAATCTGAATATTATATTATTAATATATGTCCTATCTATATAATTTTATCTCTATATCTTCTTTTCAATCTTTTATAATTCCTAAATAATAATATATAGGCCTTTGTTTTTTTATCACTTACTAACAACTACTATCATTTTGGTTATTTTAGGATTTGGCCACAGGCCACAGCTGAGTTGGAAGAATGATGCTACTGCTCATTCCAAAGTCATTTTTATTTCTCCTTTCTGCAACATGGAATATTATATACTTTTTATTGAGATAAGGCCCAAAATAGTCCCTCATCTTTGGGTTAAGACTCAAAGTCATCATTGAGTTTTCACATGGAGCACTAATAGTTCCTTATGTTTGCAATATAGGTGCACTTTTGGTCCTCTCCTAAACTTTTGCCTATTTTTTAACATTAATTTTGTCCACAATTCTATGTAAGGAATGTCCAATCGTCTTTTTATATATTTTAGTAGAAATAATAACTCTATGTGAGAGAAAGTAAGAAGAAGAACACCTTGTTCTGTTCGGTAGAAATATTACTGCAGCTAAACTGAGAACATCTTGACATATGACGTTGCAAGAAAAGAAAAATCTGTACTATTGCACGTAAAATCGTCGTGATGAACCTCTCGACTTTACCTGCAATACGATTTCTACTAAACAAAACAAGGTATTTTTCTTCTCACATGAAGTTATTATTTCTACTAAATATATAAAATGACGATTGAACATTCTATACATAAATTATAAATAAAAACAATGTTAAAAAATAGGCAAAATTTAGGAGGAGGACCAAAAATGTACCAATATTGCAAACATGAGGGACTATTAATGCTCCATGTGAAAACTCAAGGATGACTTTGAGTCTTAACCCAAAGATAAGAGACTATTTTGGGCCTTTTCTCCTTTTTATTCGTGAATAAGTTATCTTGAGATAAGTTATTTTTCGATTCTATCCTATTTATATATGGAATTAACTCATCTTAAAATTAATCTCTGAATTAGTTATCCCTGATTCTTCGTACCAAACAATTAAATGAGTATTTGTCCTTGTTTAGGACGTCAAATGAGGGGGTTAAATTGAATTTGAGTTGATGAAAATAACCGCTGAATGATTGATTGAAGATTATTAGCAATATCAGCTTCATGCATACAAGCGAGTTGCAGATTAAACGAATAAATGAATAAGTTAGTTATAACTAGTTCAAATTTAAGCATATTAAAGGGATTATATTTTATGGACTAATTTTACTATTCTTTTCCAAAACTATTAAGTAACCAACAAATTAAAAGCATGCAAGCAGGAGCCTCAATGGTTTAATAAACCTCCATTAAATAGCTAGCTAGGTAGTAGTTCTAATTAATACCAGTAATCATGATTCTGAGCTAAGAACATTATTTGTAGGGTTTTGACAGTAATTATTTCATTTAAATACATTGCATATGCTGAACATGATTGATAATAAAGCTAATTTCTTGAGATAAACCCAAAAAAAAAATGTTTGTTGATTGTGATTTCTTTGATTAAACAAAATCTGGAATATCGAGCCATATAATTCTGATTCTCTCTAGACTAATTCTTGGGATAAACTAAATTAATTACAAAGAATGGGCAGCGTCTTTTCATGTTTGGTCTAGATCTAGGGTGACGAAGTAGATTTTGGTTTTCTATTCGTATATAATATTTAGATCGATTAAATTCATATTCACACATTATATGTATGTTTTATTTTTTCGGGGTTGGGGTGGGGGAGTTTGCTCCCAAAAAGTTTTTTTTTTTTATAATTATTTTCGCAAGTTCAAAACGTACCCAAAACTCCAAATTAAAAGTAAATAGATTTCAATCATGTCACCACAACTCATGTCGATGATATAGTATATTTGATGATAATACCTACTACATCACAACTTGCTTGATATTTTTGGGAATCAAAAATCTTTTATCATGATTCTTAAATAGTATTTTAATAGTAATTAATTGTATTTCAAAAAGAGCAGTAATAAAGTTGATGTAAAGTTGATCTCGTAGTTACAATTATTATTAATATATATATATATATATAGTGCTCTTTACGAGACGAAGAGAGCTAGGGATAATTTGGTTATCGGGATTAATAAAGAAAATACGCAATTATGCATATAATCCGATTGATTTTATAAAATCTTTATTATTTTATCATCGTTTTTTTTTTTGTTCAGTTATAGTATTATTGGTTGTTGCTATTATTTATATTTTGTATTATATTTTTCGTATGACTTCTTCAATAATGTATATTGTCCATACTCGATTTTGATATGCTTTACTTAAGTCGAGGATCTTTCGAAAACAACTTTTTTACCTGGGCAAGCTAAGATATGGATACGACTGCGTACACAACACCCTCTTTAGATCTCACGTATTGAATTACACTGAATGTTATTGTTGTTGTGTTTAGTTAGCATTTTGCCACTCGTAAAAAATATTTATGCAATTTATACCATAATATTGATATTATTTTATATCGACTCCAATAATACAGTATACGTTATATACTATATAATTTATATGGACATTTACAGTAATAAGACACTTAACTAACATTCATTTCACGGAAAATCTTAATAATTCAGTTGGTTGGTTGACTATATGAATTTTCACTTTATTAGTGAAAGTTCGGTTTTTCACCTTAAATCCAATATTAAAGTTATAATTTTATCAACTTTTATAATATACCTCGTATACTCAGCAATAGAGTTATATCAGTAATTATTAAAACCGTATATAAATTTCAACATTATAATCTATTTGTGAATTATTCATGTACTGAGCTATAATATTTAGTACAATTTGAACGAATCTAGATTTTTATTTTAGATCATATATTTGTATAAAAATATTAAACCAATTAAATATACATAAACAAGTTGATTGTGAACATAATAACAATTCAATGACGAATTTCAACTAATGCATCACATTGAAAATTGATTCATCCTTTGCCAATTAGAAAAAGACATCTTCCCTACTCATCAACTTCATATTCTGACTCTGTCTCTAAAAATTACGGTGATTCCGAAATAAAAGAGAGGGAGTCAATATATGGCATCAGCGTGGCATGGAAGCACCAAGTGTTTTTCAGCTGGCAAGGTATGGGTTTTTTTTCCGGGTCCAAATAGTTACAATCTCAGATGGGCCTATGGAGTCTACTTCTGTTGGGACCAGAGGGTCCATTAGAGATAGAGATTGGGTTAAGATAAAATCTTAACAGTTCAACACCCTATCCACGTGGGAATTCTGTTGGTTTATCATAGTCAGCAATATAATTGCCACGTAAGCATTTATAGATTTTTATGTGATCTTTAGTAGGGTCAGTTTAATCATTTATTATTCTCTTTAAATTTGTAAGTGGAAGAAGCATGTTTAGTTATTTTCAGTACGACAAAAATAATGCAATTCTCCTTAATAGGAAGCAAGAAAGCTAGCTGTTTAAATTTGTACTATACATTAACCATCATTGAAATTTGTACACTTACATAATTAATTACTACTATCATTAACTTTTTGTCACCTAATTACCATCATATGAAACAATATACTCGTTTCACATTACTTGACGTATAATCACATTTAATTAAAAGTATACTTTACTAAACACGCTAGGTTTTTTTTTGTTTTTGGAACAAATGATAATATTTTATTAACGCCTCGAATCAAGTTTTTACTGCGACATATTGTATCTAACTTTATTAATGATGCGTGAAACTCTAAATTTGACTATTATTACTTCATGTAGTTATTTAATACAATATGAGAAAAAAGTTTAACTCTTTTAATTTGTTAAAATAGACAAATAAAATGAAATATTTATTTTTTATATAAAAATAAAGTAAAATGAAATAGGAAAATAACTAATAATAGTATATGTAATTAAAAAGAATATGGAGAAAATTAAGCTCACCTATATGAATATTTGCATGCATTCTATTTTATTTAGATGGTTGTCGCCAATAACAGAGTTAAAAACTTTATTAAGAAAATTCAATAGTTACTATCCATAATAAAAATAATAACTTTGATTTTATATATTTAGTGTAATTTTTAGTAGGACAAAAGTTATGCATTTCCCCTTGATAGGAAGCAAGGGACCTGCTTCTTACTGTCTGTACTACACTAACCATCATTAGTTTTGTACACTCACTTAATTACTACTCATTTCTGTCATTAACTTTCTGTCACCTAATTACCATCATGTGAAACATTAATGTAACTAATTACAAAGTGTAATTAAATTAAGAATGTGAAAAAAAATTAAGCTCACCTACTTGAATATTTTGTAGGCATTCTATTCTATTACATTTGAATGGTTGTTGTCAATAACGAAGTCAGAATTTTCAGGAACTCAATGACTATACAAACATAAAAATAACTTTTATCTTAAATATATAACGCATTTTTTTTTGGGTGAAACCACACCAACTCTCAAAGCCATACAAGTTGCAACAGAAAAAAAGAAAAGGTCTTAAACAAAAGGAATAATAACCAGAAGCTAAACCCCAGTATAAAAGTGGAATTAATATTTTAGTAACATTAATTAAGTAATATGAAAGAAAATAATTAGTATGATAGCTTATGATTTGAGAATGACCCGTCAAAATGCATTAACTGTCACATGCCTCTTTCATATGCCACATAACAAAATAAAAAAATTAAAATCTTCTATATAAATGCCCTTTACACCCCATCTCTCTTCAACAAACAAATTCCATCAAGTCTTCTATTCTCTCTTCACAACAAAGTTTTTTGTTCCAGGTGTCCCTCCGATTCGTTTTAAACAAACAAAAACGCTCACCATTTTCACTAGAAAATACGAAAATGTTTACCTTCTCATCAGAACAAGATTCCGTTTCTCGTAGATGTGTTTGGGTAAATGGCCCTGTAATTGTTGGCGCAGGTCCATCAGGACTAGCTGTAGGAGCTTGCTTACGAGAACAAGGAGTTTCATTTGTCGTTATAGAAAGATCTGACTGTATCGCATCTCTATGGCAAAAACGAACGTACGATCGTTTAAAGCTCCACCTCCCAAAGAAATTCTGCCAATTACCAAAATTCCCATTCCCAAATCACTTCCCTGAATATCCAACTAAGAGACAATTCATCGAATACCTCGAACTATATGCTAAACACTTTGACATTAAACCGCAATTCAACGAGTGTGTTCAATCAGCTAAGTACGACGAAACTTGTAGAGTGTGGAGGGTGAAAACTAGTTCACCCAACGGCTTTGAAGTTGAGTACATTTCCCAGTGGCTTGTTGTAGCCACGGGCGAAAATGCTGAGAGAGTTGTGCCTGATATTGAAGGATTGAAAGAATTTGGAGGTGAAGTGATTCATGCTTGTGATTATAAATCAGGGGAAAAATATCAGGGAAAAAAAGTTGTTGTTGTTGGATGTGGTAATTCTGGCATGGAAGTCTCTCTTGATCTTTCAAATCATGGTGCTCAACCATCAATTGTCTGTCGTAGCTCGGTAAGCAGTAGACGAATTCAGAATTTAAATTTGATGATTACGGATCCTTTTGAAATTGTAATGATTTTTCAATGTTCCCCGTAATTTTAGAGTTAAGATGCAGTGGGGTCCACCACGACTTACTGCGTCTAGCTTAAAAAGATTAAAACATTTTAAAAAACAGAACGCACTGACTCTAAATCTTGAATATACTCTGTTTACTAATGAATTTTTGCTCTGTTTTTTCTTCTTCAGGTTCATGTTTTGCCAAGAGAAATTTTTGGAAAATCAACATTTGAGCTAGCTATGTTTATGATGAAATGGGTGCCTCTTTGGCTAGTTGACAAAATTCTACTTATTCTTGCATGGTTTATTTTGGGAAATATTGAGAATTATGGACTAAAAAGGCCATCAATTGGACCATTAGAACTCAAGAACAAACATGGGAAAACACCAGTTTTAGATATTGGTGCCTTAGAAAAAATTAGATCTGGAAAAGTTAAAGTTGTCCCAGAAATCAAAAAGTTTTCATGTGGCACCGTTGAACTTGTCACTGGCGAAAAACTAGAAATTGACTCTGTTGTTCTTGCTACTGGTTACTGCAGCAATGTTCCTTACTGGCTACAGGTGAGACAATGTCACAATCCTTCTGGAACTTTTTTTAATAACATTGACAGTTTTGGAAGTTTCTAATGATTTTTAAACGAGTTTAAGTTACATACACCAACATAATATAAGAAGTTTTACTTTGTCACTTGCTTGAACTATCCAAAAATGTGTACATGTGAATGATATTTTGAAAAGTTCAAGCTATCGACATTTTTTAAGAGTCTGACTAGCATAGCTCGGACTATTTAAATGTTTTAGAATGTTCTTGAAAAGTGTGCTAATGTTATTTTTTGTTATGTGATACAGGAAAGTGAATTTTTCTCCAAGAATGGATTTCCAAAAGCACAATTCCAAAATAATTGGAAAGGAAACTCTGGGCTATATGCAATTGGATTTACAAGGAAAGGGCTAGCTGGTGCTTCTGCTGATGCTATAAATATTGCACAAGATATTGGCAAAGTTTACAAAGAAGATCTCAAACAAAAAAAGCAAAAAGTTCCTACACACAGAAGATGCATCTCAACTTTTTAATCCAACTGAAAAATATAAAAAATGAAAAAAAAAATTAACAAAAAATTCCCTTCATTTTTTATAACAGGGGATTAAAGAAAAGAGATGTATAAAATACTTGTGTAAAAAAAAATATACAAAAGGAAAACAGCAGAAGATAGTATATACAGAGAGATCAGCCCTCTCCAACAAAATTAAAAAATAAAAAAAGCTCAAGTTTTGCTATAGTTTGGGCATTTTACTAGAGGATCAAGAGGCGTTTCTCTTTTTTCTTCCACAAATTTGTTTTTGTTTGTATTGACTTTTCCATTATACAAATTTGTACAATTATTATTGATTATATTTATTACAATGACAAAGATTGTTCCTATAAAGTTATTAGCACTCTTTCATAATATTGTTCTAAGTTTCCTGTTGATCTTTCATGACAAATTAAGTACTCATGTTGACCACAAAAAAAGATGGAAAATAGAAGAGACGTTTGGATCCCAATTTAAGTAGCTTTTAAGCAAAATAGTTGTTAAGCTATAATGAGTCGAC
>JAJONR010010464.1:0-19569 GCA_029582245.1 Solanum etuberosum
CAGTGTCTATCATTGGTGTATAATATCTGTTGTAGTATCCTTCTATTATTATTTTTGCTAGTATGTATATTTTTGTCATTTTATTACATTATTACTGCTCTTTTTATTATGACTTTTTTATTTTTGTAAGTTATACTTAATTGTTGGTTCTCTAAGGTGTATGGTTTAACTTCTTCTAACCATTACTTATACGCTATCCTATTCAATTGGGATAACTCTAAAGAAAGGAAAACTCTGACCTACCTCAGAGCCAAACAATAATCAATAAACCATCACACAAAAGCCTTCCTCTTTAATAAAGAATCATCTTGCTAGCACACTATCAAAAAAATAATCTATTCATCAAAACAATACTAATACTATCCATATAGATAATTTACAATTTGAGCCAAAAATTAGGCCCTTGGGACCCGATTATGAAAATAGAAATAAAATGTACATTTATTTTTCTCATTAGGTAAGAAACCCATACCCAAAATATGGGCGAAGATGGGACTCAATTGAGGTTCAAATTGATACAAAACTGTCACGACTCAGGGGTACCCCCTAGATATAAAATGGCGTATAGGACCCCAAGAGACCCCATACAAGCCACTAAGTATTTATAACATAAGAAATAGAACAATAGAAGTAAAACAACCGTTCAAGTCCAATAGTTTTATTCAAAAATGGCGGAAGTCTAAAATACTTGTCTCAATAGCCATCTAGCACAATAGAATGAAATTGGGCCTAGCCCATACATCATGTCCAAAACACAAATACAAGAAAGAAACTGAAACAACGAAAGTCTGTTCCCGAAGCATGAGGACTTACCAAATATCGGGAACCACGTAATCAACCACTAGCCATAAAACTGAGAAACCTGATTGTCGGACCCTACATTTGGGGAAATGTAGGCAAGAGAATGTGTTAGTACCAAGCATGATGGCTATACATAAAACATTTAAATCATGCTAAAAGGGGACATTTCATGACATGCAATTGACCAAGCTAAAATATGATATTAGAGTTAGAGAACATAAGTTATAAAACAAGGTCAATGCAAGCTAATATCATTAAAATCCTTTGAACGCATATGATATACTTCTTGAAGTAACCTTAGTTCATTATTAATGTGGGAAGTAGCCTTAACCAACATAGAGACCATGTGAGCTATAACATGATCCCCCGGTGTCTCCCACACCGAAAAGGATTTTCCTACTTGCCAAGATAAGGACCATGAACTTCTAGCTTAGGTGGATCCACTAGATAATGTCTATCTAGATAGTCATCCTATGGGAGAACATATGTAAGGAATAAGGAGATTGATTCTAGAAACCCGGCCTGTACTAACAGGAGAGCTTCCATCTCAATATCCTCTCGGTTATAAGCATAAATCTGATGGAAGAGTCATTTCTTACTTGTTCTTATTATCCATGGAAAGGAACATCATCTTGTCAATCGAAGATAAGTCATTATCCATGGAAAGGTATCATTCAATAACCAATCCAAGATATATTTCATTAGGATAGCTCTTAATCTTTGATTCAATTAGGTGAGAAGACCGTTCAATCTTAGAATCCTTATTATATGAGAAAACCTTTCACAATCATGCTTTCATGTGTTTATGAGAAAATGCTTTCAATAATACAAAAACAACATCATCATTGATACTTTACTCTCAAAGCATTCTTAAAACATTTGCATAGATTTCATAAGAACATGTATAATTCCATAATTTACCTCTCAAGGTTCAAAATCCACTTTCAATCATCAACATTTAGAAAACATGGGTTAGATATGGATTTCATCATAAATTCATGTAAATCTATCAATACAAGCTTAATTTCATAAAGCTCTTCCTTCATAATCAAAATCCCACATCATATGGTGATAACTTGAAAACATGGGGATTACATACGTTCATGGGGGAATCATCATAAAATCATAGTATTTCATCAATTCATGCATACGAGATCATAATTCAATCATTTAAATTAATAATCAAGAGAACCCATGACAATTAAAGAAAACCCTAACTCAATTGGGGATTTCTATCTTTGAAAATAAGAGAATTTAGGAACTCCATGAATGAAAGAAATCCATGGATGAAAACTATCATACCTTGAAGCAAATTGCTAATCTTCAATGGAGGAATTGAGATTTGACTTGAAATCCTAGGTTGAATCCTTCTTCTTCAAGCTTTCAAGAGATAGAAATATTGAAAAGTTCTTCTTTTTGGTGAATTTGGAGAGAATGAAGTGAATGAACTAATTTGGAGGTTGGAAACACTTATATAAGGGTCTTAATGAAGGGCAAAACAATGTAGTATAGAGATAAAATAATTAGGAAAAGACCCAAGTGCCCCTAAACTTAATTGCCGAATCTCGACCCACGGCCACCTGTTGACCGACAGTCCGTCCTGCACGGCCGTCGATGGTGGTGAAAAAGTGATTCTGGGCCCTTGAACCATGGGCCCTCAACCACGAACCATGGTTTGACCGACGGTCCGTTGGTCAGGCCGTGGTCCTGGGCCTTCATGCTCTGTTTTGGAGAGGCTATCCACGGACCACACCTACGATCCGTGGTTCCATCCATGATCCGTGGGTGGCCCCCGTGGGTTGGCACCTACAGCTCCTTAAAAGTGCTATTTTACCCTCATTCGGATCCGGGGTGTTACAAAAAGTTCCAAGAACAAAAGAGGAAAATTTGAAGGTTTTTTTTAGCTAAACTAACGAATTAATTGATAAATGAATTTAGAATCAATTTTATAATATATAGGGGAGAGAATTTACCTCCTAACTCACGAAATAAAAAATAATCAAGTGGAACATAATTTTATTGAGGTATTAACAATGCTAGAAGTATTTAGAGAAAAGAAGGACCTCGCTAAAAATAAAAGCCTATATACCGCAAAAATGTTGAAGGATCACAACTGTTGCAACCTTAAATGCAACCTAGGTCCTATAAATGCATTCAACCCATACAATGCTAGGCACCACAATGTGGCTAGGCACCCCGAACATGACCACAACAAAAATGGTCAACACCGAAAATGCAGTGCATTAGAAATTATCTTAGTCCAAGTTTTCATAAATTTGGATTCGACGCCCATAATTCATTTAGAGTTCTGTAGATACAAATCAAATATGCTACCTAATGGAAAATGATATTTCACACTTAATAAAATTTATGAAACAACAATCAGAGGTCACCTTGATGAAATATTGACAAAAGTCAGAGGTGCCCAGCCCATGATTGTAGCTAGAGCTATGCCGCTAGAGGAGCAGAAGATGATTAGAGTGTTCTTGAGGCTTTTATCTCTGAGGTTTTCTGGGGTTGTGGGTGAGGATGCCCACGAGTTTCTAACTACTTACCGTGAGTGGCTGCATAACTTGGGTCCTGTGAGTTCGAGAGGAGTCAATATTACTATGTATCAGCTTGTTCGGCCAACCAGATGGTGCTGGCATACATTGATTAAGACTAGACCAACTAGGTCTCCTCTGGCACCTGGACCAAGTTTTCTGAGGTCTACTTGGCAAGGTTTATCCCCCGCAGCATCAGAGATTGCCTCCTGGATTAGTTCTCTAGATTTGAGAAGGGCTCCATGAGTTTGTAAGAGTATGAGGTGAGGATTCATGAGCTCTTCCGCCATGCTACCATGATTATACCTACTGAGGAGGAGAGAGTTAGATGCTTTCTTCATGGATTTTTGTTTCAGCTACGGATTAAGACTCAATCCATGGTATCTGCGGGTCGTTCTTTCCTAGATGTGGTTGACCACGCCCGTACTTTAGAACAACTCTTTCACGTGCCCCAAGGGGGCAACGACAAGAGAGCCATATATGAGGGTAGCTATAATAGGTCCTGTTCTAGGCAGATGGAGTCCTATGACGGGCCCAGGCAACGGTATTGGCAGGGCCAATCCATCGGATCATTCCAAGCTTCATTGTAGACTTGAAAAGGACACCGGTGTAGTCGAAGTGAAGTTGTCTCCACCTAGAGTTATGGGTCCTTGTAATGTGCATCAGGCCCTGGTGGCCATTCTTTTAGGGGTAGATCATCGTCAATTGTTTTAATTCTGGTGAGTTAGATTGTCCCATGCACAGGCGGATTGCTCCTTCTCCACGGACAGCTCCCCCAGTTCTTCTATCACCACCAACAAAATCTCCATCTAATGTTCGAGGTCAGGGTCAGAACCATCACGATGTACAACAGAGTCCCTGAGGAGGCAGGTCAGGTGGTAGGAATGATGGCAAGGGAAGAGGCTGACAAGGAAATTTCTATGCAGTTCCAGCAAGAGCAGAGGCGCAGGCATTGGACGATGTGATCACATGTACGACTCTTTTATGCCATCAACCTGCTTTGGCTTTATTCTATCTAGGCTCTACTAATTTTTATTTGTCTATATATTCTACTTCTCGCATGGGTATGGGTTCTGAGCCTATGGTAGCAGTCGACCCCCTGTGGGTGAGTCTTTAGTACTGGATTAAGTGTTTCGATCTTGCTAAGTTACTATCCAGGGGCGTGACACCCAGGCTGACCTTATATTGTTAGATATGCTTGATTTTAATGTAATTTTTGACATGTATTGGTTATCTCCCTATCGTGTAGTTTTAAATTTCTTCTCTAAGACGGCTACCTTAGCCATGCTTGGTGTTCCCTCGGTGATGTGGTAGAGCTTCGTTAGCACCGCACTGGTTGGAGTGATCTCTTTTCTTCAAGCTTGGAGGCTAGTGGCTAGCGGGTGTTTGTCTTATTTTCCCTATGTACATGATGTGATTAGGGAAATTCCTCAAGTTGATTCCATTACAGATGTTCGTGATTTTGTAGATGTGTTTCCTTCTAAGCTACCTGACCTACCTCGAGAGCGTGATATCGACTTTCCTATTGAGCTTGAGTCGGGTACTTGGTCTGTTTCTATTCCACCATATTGGATGGCCCTTGCAGATCTCTAAGATCTCCGTGTTGAGCTTTAGGACCTCTTGGGTAAGGGGTTCATCAAGCCCTGTGTGTCCCCTTGTGGTGCACCCGTTCCATTTGTGAAGAAGAAGGACGGGACGATGCACATGTGTATTAATTATAGGTAGTTGAATAAGGTGATGGTGAAGAACTGCTACCCTATGCCTAGGATGTATGATCTATTTGACCAGTTTCAGTGTGTCGTAGTGTTTTAAGAGATTGATTTCATGTATGGTTACCATTAGCTAAGGATTAGGGTAGTTGACATCCCTAACACTATATTTTGGACTCGATATGGCCATTATCAGTTCCTAGTGATGTCTTTTAGGTTGAATAATGCCCCTGCCACCTTCATTGATTTGATGACGCAGGTGTTCAGAGCGTATCTTGTTTTGTTCATCATTTTGTTCATAGATAACATTCTATTATACTCGTGGAGTAGAAGTGATCATGAGCAACATCTGAGGATTGTACTCCTGACTTTGAGAAATCAACAACTTTATGCCAAGTTCTCTAAGTGTGAGTGGTCTTGAGTCTGTAGCATTCTAGGGGAACGTGGAGTCCAAGGATGACATCATGGTAGATCCGACAAAGATAGAGTGTATTCGTGATTGGGCTAGGCCCACTTTGGTTACTGATGGTTTGTGGATGGCTTCCCAACTATTGCACCATCTTTGACCAGATTGACCTTCTTTGATGTTCCTTTAGAGTTGTCTGAGGAGTTTGAGTTGAGATTTCAGAAGCTCAAGGAGTTGTTGACCACTGTTGATGTATTGACTCTTCTAGTTGAGGGTGAGGGCTTCACGGTCAATTTTGAGGCATCCGACATTTGTTTGGGTTATGTATTGATGCAGCGGGGCCAGGTTTTCATGCGTCGACGTAGCTTAGGCTACATGAGTGCAACTACCGCACTCATGACTTAGAGTTTGCATTGGTAGTTTTCACGTTTAAGATCTAGAGGCATTACTTGTATGCAGTTCATTGTGAGATATACACCAATCACATAAGTCTTTATTACATCACGAGCAAGAGGGATCTTAATTTGAGGCAGCGTCATTCGGTTGAGATTTTGAAGGACTTTAACCTCTCTATTCTCTACCCTTCGGGCAAGGAAGATATGGTAGCAGATGCCTTAAGTCAGAAGTTAGTGAGTATGGGTAGTATAGCCTTCTAATTTACTGTGGGGCAACCTTTAGCTTTGGACATTCAGTCCTTAGCTAATCATATTATATATTAGGATGTTTCGGATTCTAGGCGTGTTCTAGCCTATATGAGAGTTCAGTCCTCCCTACTTGATCATATTTGTAGCCGTTAGTTTGTGGATGAGGCCTTTGTGGCACTTTCAGATCGATTGTTTGCAAGTAATCTCGGTTAGGTTACCTTGGATTCAGATGAGGTTTTGAAGTTTGCAGGTCGTATTTGTGTTTCGAGAGTTGGGGGTTTGATTCAGTTTATATTTTGGGAAGCCCATGATTATATATATTCTATTCATCTGCAGGGGTGGACCCACATGATATTACGTGGGTTCAAATGAACCCACTTGGTCGGAAAATTTATTATTTATATAAAGAGAATTAATATAAAATAAATATAATTATACATTTGTACCTGTAATGAATGAAGTGTAGCTGTGGCGTAGCGGTCAAGCGGGTTCAAAATTGGCCTTTTATAAGCTAGTTTGAATTACCTCAAATGCAATTTCATGTTACACTTTTGGTGTTGTTGGTTCAATATCACTGTGTATTGATATTCACTAGCCAAATAGACTTATAAAAAGAATTAACCAATGATATTCAATATGCTAGTCTCTAATAAATTTATCACGTATTTATTTTATTTTTTTAATTTTATGTTGTATATTTTTTTTCTAACTTAAACTCGATAAAAATCTGAAATCTATGTTACTTCTAAAAACATTTAATCATTTATAATTGAATTTTGGTAGTCCCTTTAATAGTCTTTTGCTAAAATATGTTATTTTGATAAGATTATATATTGTTTCTTAGTTAACTCTAATTTTGTTTTTTTTTTAAGAATGTAAATAGCTTCTTTTTAAAAAAAAACTATATATCTTATTTTGATATTATATTATTAACAAAAAGGAATAAATAAAAGTGCAACGAGCAAAATATTTGTTGTGTTGGACGCTGCTTACACTATCGACACTCACCCTATGATTGAACCTACTTATATAAAATCCTGGGTCCGCCACTGTAATCATCCGGGCACTACGATAATGCATCGTGACTTAAGGTTGCATTACTGGTGGGCCGGCATGAGGAGAGATACTACAGACTTATGTCTCTCGTTGCCTGAGTTGTCAGCAGGTGAAGGCTGAGAATTTGAGACCTAGTGATCAGTTCCAGAGATTACCCATTCCGGAGTGGAAGTGGGACCACATCACTATGGACTTTGTGGTACATTTATCTCAGATTTTTAGAGGTACTGACACCATTTGGTTCATCGTTAATCGAATGACCAATCAGCACACTTCCTCCCTCTTTGGTCTTCATTCAGCGGAGAGAGGTTACCCCATATCTACATTTGTTAGGTGGTTCATCTTCATGGTCTGTCAGTCTTTATTATATCAGATTGGGCTGCTGAATTCACTTCTAGATTTTGGAGGACTTTTTAGGATGAGTTGGGCACTCGTGTTGACCTTAGGACTGTTTTCCACCCATAGACTTATGGTCTGTTCGAGAGTACTAATTAGATCCTTGAGGATATATTATGGGCTTTTGTTTTGGAGTTTGGAGGTCAGTGAGACCAGTTCTTGCCTTTGGCGATGTTTGAGTACAACAATAACTACCATTCTAGCATCAAGATGGCCCCGTTTGAGGCCTTATATGGTACGCGTTGTCGCTCTCCAGTTGGTTGGTTTGAGTTTACAGAACCTAGACCTTGTGGTACAAACCTTATTCTGATGGCTTTGGAGCTGGTTAGGGTGATTGAGGATAGACATCGAACAACTCAGAGTAGGAACACGAGTTATGCTAATCGTAAGCGGCGACCTTTGAGGTTTTTTTTGTGACAGAGTTTCCTCGGTGTGTCGCCCATGAAGGGCGTGATGAGATTTTTTAGGTGGGGCAAGCCTAGCCCAGGTATATTGGGCTTTTTGAGATCCTTCGAACAGTTGGAGAGGTTACTTATGAGTTAGGTTTGCCTCCAGTGTTCTGAGCAATCCACCCACTCTTTCTCTGCATCGATATGTTTCCGATGAGTCACATATGCTTCGGTATGATGCATCAAAGTTTGATGATCCGTTGACCTTCGTATATGAGACAATTTCTATTCTTTCCAAATATGTGCGGCGATTGAGCTCGAGATCCATTCCTATGGTTTAGGTCCATTGGAGGCATCGTCTAGTTGACGAGGCTACCTGGGAGACCGAGCATGATATGCGGGAGTAGTTTCCTGGCTTGTTTGAGCCTTCAAGAACTTCTTGACTCTTACTTTCGTGGAAGAATGTCCTTTTTAGTAGTGGATGTTTTAATGACCTCCAGGTCATTTTTGTATTTTTTCCACCTGTTGATCGTTTAGAGATTTTCTATAGCGACCTGGGACTGACAGTTCAGTCACTTGGTCATTCGTTTAGTCTTTATGCGATTTTAGTGTTTTCAGAGCTTTTGAACCTTGAACAATAATTTTTATCAGAAGTTCAAGAAGATGACCTTAGAATCAAATTCTGACGATTCCATCAACTCTAGAAGGGGCATTTTATACCAATGGCTTAGTCAATACGACTCCCGAGGCTTTCAATATGAGTCTATGCGATAAGGAATTTTCTTGATAGGACCCGATTTAGTACAAGAGGCCATGGAAAAAGTTTGACTTATTAGAGAAAGGTTGAAAATGGCTCAAAGTCGACAAAAGTCATATGCTGATGTTAGAAGAAGAGATCTTGAGATTGATGTTAATGATTGGTCTATTTTAAAATTTTACCCATGAAGGGTGTAATGAGGTTTGGTAATAAAGGGAAACTTAGTCCACGATATGTAGGCCCATATTAGATTTTGACGCGTATTGGTAAGGTTGCTTATGAACTCGAATTGCCTAATGAGTTGGCATCGATGCATTCAGTTTTTCATGTCTCCATGTTGAAGAAATATGTTGGTGATCCGACATGTATATTTCCCTTAGAAGGTTTGAGAGTTGATCAGAATCTTTCTTACGAAGAAGTTCTGGTTGAGATTTTAGACCGGCAAGTCAAGAAGTTGAGAAATAAAGAAGTTGCTTCCGTGAAAGTGTTGTGGAGGAATCAGTTTGTTGAGGGTGCTACTTGGGAGGCCGAGGACGATAAGATGTCCTGATATCCTCATCTCTTTGCTTCTACCCCTACTCTAGCTTGAGGTATTGAGTTCCTCATGGTTCACTCTTTTGGTGTCATGTGTCTTAGATATTCCCATGATTTCCTCTTTTATGCATGTTCATGAAAAAGCTTAAGTTTTGAGAAAATGAATCAACTTGATTGATTTCTACATGTTTATGTGCATTTGAGTATGAGTTGCATATAGACTTCATGATATTTTGTTTTGAACATGCTTTATCTTGGAGTTGATGTTTCCTCCTCGGTTATGTATATTATGTTATTGCATGCATGTTGGGTTGTTATATTTAGTTTCTACCTTCCTTATGATCTCTTGAATCTAATTCGAGGATGAATGATCCCAAGGGGGAGATAATGTAACACCTCGGATTCAAGAAGACAGAAAATTCTGCCTTTTCAGAAATTTGGTGCCATTTCGTCGGAAGCCATCCACGGCTCGTGGAATGACCCACGGACTGCAGGTGGTGGCCGTGGGTTGGCCAGTCAGTTTTCTAAAATGTCAAGTTTCAGTACTTTCTCAACGGTTTACCAGGATGGTCCGTCGTTCAATGCACGAACCGTAGATAGGTTTTGTAGACGACTCCAAGACTTAGAAGGATTTTGAGGTTGAAAATGGAGAACCACGGTCCATCGACCGGACCACAGTCCGTGGATGGGTCCCGTCCATTGAGGACCATAGTTAGTAGTCTCTGAACCAAACGATGTCCCAAGAGGAGAGTCCATGGTTCGACCAATGGCCCATCGGTCAGGTCGTCATCTGGGTCGGCAGTTTAATTGTTAGGGGCTTTTGGATATTTTCCTAATTAGTCTAGCCTAAAACTATGTCGTTTTACCCTTCACCAAAACCCCTATATAAGTGTTTTAACTCCAAAATTTTCCAATTGAAAATCATACTCTCAAATTTACAAAAGAAGAACAAGTCTTCCTCTAAAAATAATTCTCTCTCTTGAAAACTTGAAGACGAACGGATCAACCTAGGGTTTCAAGTCAAGTCTCCAATTCGTCCATTGAAGTTAAGCAATTGGCATTTACGTATGATAGTTTTCATCCATTGATTCCTTCCATTCATGGAGTTCCCAAATACTCCTATTTTTAAAGTTAGAATTCCCCAATTGAGTTAGGGCTTTCTTATATGTTATGGGTTCTCTTTATTATTGATTTAATTTGTTGAATTATGCTCTCTTATGCATGAATTGAGTTAATCTCATGTTTTTATGATTA
Organism: Solanum etuberosum; assembly: GCA_029582245.1. Taxonomy (NCBI): domain Eukaryota; kingdom Viridiplantae; phylum Streptophyta; class Magnoliopsida; order Solanales; family Solanaceae; genus Solanum; species Solanum etuberosum. The sequence goes on from JAJONR010010464.1 coordinate 10,490, forward strand.
TCCTCCATGAACCCATGTAATCCCCATATTTTTCAAGTTATGATCATATAATGTGGGTTTTGGATTTTGAAAGAGATGTTATGAAATCAAGCATGTTCTCATGAAGTATATGTAATTTTTTTAAGGATGCTGTGACATTGAAATATCAATGTTGTTGCTATTGTTGTGTTGTTGAAAGGATTTCTCATACACAAATGTAAGCATGAATTGTGAAAGGTTTTCTTACATAATAAGAGTTCTTAGGGTTGAAAGGCTTTCTCACCTAAAATGAACCAATGTTAAGGAGCTATTCTAATCTTGAGGCAAGAGGCGATTACCCATGCTCTCTAAGTAAAACACAAGAGGTGGATTACCCATGTCACATGATGTAAAAGACAAGAGGCGATTACCCATGTCACATGATGTAAGGACAAGAGGCGATTACCCATGATCCTTTAAGAACTAAGATGAATATGAATAACAACTATTCCATGGAACTTAAGCTTAGTACCGAGTGGAAAAGTGGCGATTACCCATGTCCCATAAACTATGTGTCAACAGAGGATTGTCTAGATAGACATTAGCGAGTGGATTCACATAAGCTAGAAATACATGGTTCTTACCGTGGCAAGTAGGACAACTCTTTTCGGTGTGGGAAACACCATATTCCATGATGATAGCTCTGATGGTCTTATATGTCGGTTAAGGCTATTTCCCACAAGCAAGTTATGATGAACTAAGGTTACTTCAAGGAAGTATTTCATATACGTTTAAGACGATGATTATGTGCTAATACCATGTTTTATGACTCATGTTTTCTAACCCTTATATCATTTTTTAGCTTAATCAATGTATCTTATGAAGGTATCTCTCTTTAAGAATGTTTTCATATGTCTTATGCATGGCTATCATACTTGGTACATATTTTTGTACTATCACTTACTCTTGCCTGCATTTCCCAAAATGTAGAGTCCGATAGTCAGGTTTCAGTTTCGTGGCTAGACTTCGTTGAAGAGATTCCGAGCTTTGGGTGAGTCCTCATGCTTTAAGGATGGACATTATTGTTTTTTCAGTCTTTTCCTAATTTTCAGTTTTTGAACATGATGTGCGGGCTTCGCCTAGATTCATTCTTATGTACTAGATGGCTTTTAGACAAATGTTTTAGACTTCTGCTTTACTTTTATAAAATGAATTAGACTTGAAATGTTCCTCTTTAACTCTTTCGTTCTATTTCTTATGTTATGAATGCTAATTATCTTGTGTGGAGCCTCTCGGGGTCCTATACGCCATGTTACGCCTAGGGGGTACCTTGGATCGTAACATAGATCAGCCTACGGGTAGGCTAAGACTTCCTTTCTTATGAAATTAAGCATGAATGTGTAAATTCATGATGATTAGTGTGTATTGGGGGCGAGTACGTGTTATTCCTGATTTTAATTTAGAAACCATGATTTAGGGTTGATTACTGTTGTTTCAAACGTAGTACCATGCTGGTAGAGGGTTGTTTGTGTGTGGTAGCATGCTATGTGATTTACTTGTTTGATTACTTCTTTTTAGTGAAAGTTTAGGCCTGAGTCTAGGATAGACTAGTGTTTACTTAGAGCCATTAGCCTTATGACTTTGGTATGACTCTGGCATAATCAGATGGACCAGGTCCTTGTAGATCAAAATAGCAGACTTGAGTTTGATAGTGTGAGCCTTAGTTTAAGCTAAATCGTGGTTTATTAGCTCCATTATCCTTACTTCATATATTTATGTGGATCTGAGGTTTTACTGGAGGGTTGTACTATCGCTCTAATAGGAGATTGAGTTTTACTAGGCTGGTAGCCTTATGTTTATACCTCAAGATGGACAGCGTTCCAAAATGATTTCACTTGATGTTGGGATTCTCCTAGGATTTGACATATATACCCTTGGCACTCTTGTTAGTTGGGTTATGAGTTGGTTGGTTACAGTGATTATTTCGGTGTTCAAGGCCGATGTATTACAGTTCGAGGACATTATTTCTAGTCCAAGGCTGATGTTATATGGTTCGAGGCTGTTATTTTGTACCTTGAGACTGATGCTTTGGATTTGAATCCCAGATGCTATAGCTTTGGGTTCGAGGCCTAGTTTACTTTTATTGAACTTGGGCTGGGAACCCTAACTAATGTACTTAGATTCAAACCCACATTACTCATATGTCTTGTAGACATAACTATTATGTGTACCTGTCGAGCTTATGAGGTTTTGTTCAGGGTTTTATTTAAACTTGTGCACGAGTGTACCTTCTTAGCTTATGGGGTCCAATTAGGTTTAGTTTAGATGTACTTTCATTTACTATTGGTATGCTCGTGTGCCTTCTTTTCATATTCGCTTTGACATCTTGTTGTGTCTAGAATCTATCTTTTCTGATAGTTTTTACCTTTTTGTGATGCAAGTCCTAGTAACAGCTACCAACGATGATCGTTCGTGCTGCCTTTTGCAGTTTCTGGATATCGGAGACGACGGTGAGCACTTGGCGTCCAGGACTAGCCTCTCTCTTTCTGTACATATGTTAGCTAGTATTTTGGCTTTTAGATTGCTTGTTGTGGTCCACTTTTGGGACTTCTATTTATCTTGTTAGATAGCTTTGTACTCATGACTTACAGGTTGTTGAACCGTTTCCTTTGTATATAGTTTTTGGTTTGATTTTCATTTGTTTCTTGTCTTATTGTTAAGTATTATTTTCTGTATAGTTCCACCCTTGTACCCACTACTTCTCGTCCTGGGTACGGGTCGGCTTACCTACCGGTGGGTTTTAATAGGTGTCATCATGACTCGGGAAGTCGGGTTGTGAAACACCAAGTCTTCAATCTCTATGATGATCTATTAGACACGAATGGAGGACGAAGAGTCCCTAAGCTCTACATTAGTGAAACAATGTAGGAACAATTACGCATTAATAAATGGAATGTACTAAGTATGAGGAAAATGCAATAAATCATGAAACATGATCATAAGAGGACATAACCGAAAACATGATGTGCATGACAAAGATAACCATAATAAAAACCTTTAAAAAAGAATAAGAATCATGAACATAAACATGGTAAATGCATCTTGTAATCATAAAGGAAGTTTCATAAAACCTTTGCATGTAACTTAGTTCATTTTATGGGATATTTACTATTAACCGACATATACCTCATGAGTTATAACGTGGAATGTGGTGTCTTGCTCCCATACCGTATAGAGATGTCCTTACTTACCAAGGAGAGGACCTTAACTTCTAGCTTAGGTGGATCCACTAGCTATGTCACTACAACCTACGGGGGCATGTAGTTAGTGACAAGGACATTGCTACTAGAAACCTGACCTCTACTAACGGGAGAGCCTCCATCTCATTATTCTCTCGGTGCTCAGTAAAATCCTAACGAAATTAGTCATAATCATAAACATAACATCATCCATGGAAAACATAAATAAGTTACTCATCCAAGCTAAAAAACATAATACAATTGCACCTTAAATCTTGAATCACGAATGGATAAGAAAACTTTTCACCAAACCATGATCTCTTAATGTGAGAAAACCTTTCACAATTGAATTGATGCCATTCTTAAAGAAACCTTTATCATAAGATATTCCTTTTCATAAATCATGCATGCCTTCCATGAAAACATCATTCATAACTTCATAGCTTCTTTATAAATTTATGTGAATTAGGGTTCATAGTAAAATTATGATCAATGCATGGGTTCATATGAAATAGATTAGAAAGCATGTTATTGAGTAATATGATCAAAATCAAAAAAATTTGAATCCATACAAAAAAAAAACCAAGAAGAATTGAATGAAAATCTAATCAATTTAGGGAAATTGAATTGGATATGTTGGAGAAAACATTGGGACTCAATAGGTGAATGGAACCAATTGATGAACTCCCTACATAGACAGATCTTGAAGACCTAAGCAATTAATGAAGAAAGGAGACTTGAACTATTGAAGAACCCTAGCATCCCTCTTCTTCTTCGTTGAGTTTTGAGAGAGAAAATTAGGGATCATAAATTCGGATTGAATTTGGGACTTAGGGAAATGGGTATATTTAGAACTAAAATCAGTTACAGGGGCTTATTTATAGGCAAAACAACGTAGTATAGTAATTAGGTGCATCGAAAAAGACCAAAACACTCGTTAAAATAACTGTCGGTCAACCCTACGGTTGCTTCCTATGGTTCATAGGTATTCCTATGGACCGTACTAGTCAATCGTAGGTTTAGTGACTTGGGACTAAATCATGGGAAATTCCTACGACTCTTTTCTACGGACCGTCAAAATTTCTACGAACTATAGACCTTAATTTTAAATTAAAAAATTTAAATTTAAAATTTTCATTAAGTCTGAACTTTTCCACGCGATCTTCCTACGGCCCGTAGTCGATTGGACAGACCGTCTCGGTCAATGGTAGAATGGGTTGTTGAGGCTTGATTCCCAAAATAATTTTTCTTACTTCCTACGAGACTGGTCTACGACCCGTAAAACTTCTTAACGAATCGTAGAATGGTCTCACAGAATTGAACCAGTAGCCCTCTTCGGCCTTATTTCATTTTCCAAATTCTTAGGAGTTACAATATATCCCTTGGGAAAATTCGTCCTTGAATGAGACTCAAGCTAGTATGAATGGAGTAGGATAGAAACGAACAACCCAACATGAATCCAAATTTCAGAAAAATGCACATAGACATGGAGAATAGCTCCTACATAAATAATAACATCAAAATCAAGTTTTCATAAACATGCATGCATATGGAAACATAAGAATGACTAAAATACATGAATCCAAAAGAAATGAACCATAAGTAACTACTACCTCAAGCTAGAGTAGGAGCGGAGGGAAAGGGATGGGGATACCGGGACATCATATCAGCTTCGGCCTACCAAGTAGTACCCTCAACTAATTTATTCCTCCAAATAACCTTCACGGAATCAACTTCTTTATTTCTCAATTTACGGACTTGTCGTTCTAAAATCTTATTCAGAACATCTTAATAAACAAGATTCTCTTTGACTCCCAAACCTTCCAAGGGTACAATAGACGTCGGATCTCCAACACACTTTTTCAACAAAGAGACATGGAATACCTGATGGACCAATGCAAAATCATTAAACAACTCATGTTCATACGCAACCTTGTCGATACGACTAAAAATTTGATATGGGCACACATATCGGGGACTAAGCTTCCCTTTCTTTCCAAATCTTATAACACCCTTCATGGGTGAGATTTTCAAATAGACCCAATAATCAACATCAAATTCTAATTCTCTTCTCCTAACATCGGAATAAGATTTCGGTGGACTTACGTAACACTCCAGAAAACTAGTAAACTAAGCAAGAGCCTAATGTGTAAACTAGTAGCCTAATTGGGGTTTAACGTAAAGGTTAGAGTCGTAAAATAACCTCTGGTACTCAATATAAGTGTTTTTGGGTGTAGACATCAAGGGACGACCCCCAAGGACCAACCAAGGGTCCTTGAGGAGGACCTTGAGACAGCCAAAAAAGCTGTCAAAAGAAAGCCTACCCACAAAGGGCATCCACGATCCATGGATGGACCCACGCCCCGTAGGTGGGGGTCGTGGGTCAAGGCTGGACCTTCCCCTATTTTACTAGCCCCAGACCATCACCCACGTTTGACCAGTACGGTCCGTGGACCCACCCACGGTCCGCGGGTGAGGTCTCGTGGGTGAAGGCAGTGTTTGGTCTTTAGTTATTAAGTTGGGGGTTAAGGGAGGATCTTTGCTTTAATTAATTAATTACATAGGGTCGTTTTAATACTAATTAGACTACCTATATATGCCTAATATACCTCTAAACTAAGCCAATTAATTCATTCATTCAAGACCCCAAAATAACTCATTCCCTCCCAAATATTTCTCTCACTAAAACCTCCATAGTAGAAGAAGTTGAAGTCTAGGGTTCAAGGACTCATATTTTCCACCCAAATTCGTGAAGAATCTTCAATAAGGTATGGTAGTCTTGATTCATGGAAAGCTTTCTTCCATGGAGCCTTCAAACTTTCAATTTCAAAGAAGGAAATTCTCCAAAACCTAGGGTTTTCACTCCAAGTCATGGATTATTCCTAAAAATATTTTCAATGATTTAATTATCATATATTATGAATGAATTGTTGTTTTATGGTGGTTTTATGATAAAATCTCCCATGAATCCATGAATTCCTCATAACCCTAATTTATGACTTTGTGATGTGGGTGCATTGTAGTAAGATGAATATTATGGAATTATTCTTGTAGTAGTTTAATTACTTGAATCATGTTATTGTCAATGCCTAATTGTAGTAATTCTAGGTGTGTTGGTGAATATGATTAATGGTCCTTTAAGGGCAAATTGTTAGATTTTGTATAATCATGATGCTTATGAACATGCTTTGTGAATATATTGAAAGTAATCTGATCATGACTATAACACAATTGTGTTGTTGTTGAAAGGCTATTCTCAATTATACACTTGTGAATGATCATTACATGTTGTGAAGGTTTCCTCAATGTATAATGTACCATGAATTGGTAGGCTTAAGGAATCCTCTTCATGTGTAATCTAAAGTGATCTTGATTGATGTACCTTTAATTGGTAGGCTTAGGGCATCCTCTTCTTGTGTAACTAAAAGTATCTTGACTTAATGATCCTTGAATCGGTAGGCCAATGGCATCCCTTTCATAAATGATTAATGAAGTATTATAGGCTTTGTCTTGAATCGATAGACCAATGATAGCCCTTTCATGATGAGTCTATGAACTACTATAATGATGAACCTTGAATCGGTAGACCAAATGGTAGTCGTTTCATGAGGATACAATGAGATATCCTAATAATGTACCTTGAATCGGTAGGCTTATGGCATCCCTTTCATGTGTGTAATAATGTACCTTGGGTCGGTAGGCCAATGGCATCCCTCTCATGTGTAATAATGTTTAAAGAGAATGAACTACTCTATGGAAATTTAATGCTTAGCACCGAGTGGATATTGTAAGGTGTAAGCTCTCCCCATGTTAGGCCGTGTTTCTAGTAACACCTTCCTTATCCCATAACTATGTGCCCACATAGGTTATTAGCTAGTGGATCCACCTAAGCTAAATTACCGGTCCTACCTTAGGCGAGTAGGCCAACCCTTTACGGTGTGGGATAGACACCGAATTCCATTGTTTGCTCACATGGTTTATGTCGGTTAGGGCTTATTCCGATCATGTGAGTTATGTACTATGGTTACTCAAGAGATTCTATGATGTGTGAGTGGTAGTATGGGATGACATTCATGCATTGCACGAGTAGGCTTTGAGAGTGGCTATGGTGTGTTTCTCAAATGTCATAATGTCTAATGAAATAATGTACTTATAATGATGCTAATGAGAATAATGACATAAACGCTAAATGTAATGATGAATGCTTAACTTGGATTGTTAATATGAATCTATGAGTATTAACTAAAGATGAGAATCAAGAATTGTAAGTATGTTATGGTGGCCTCAAGGTGGTACTTAGTATGTGTGGTATTATGGGATGCAATTCTTACATTGCACAAATATAACTTAGGGTTCCCTAAGATGATGGTTCTATTATGTTAAAATGATTTATATGTTGAACATGCTTGTGACCTATGCTTTTATACTAAAGTTCATGATGTTTCTCAAACTTGTCATATAGCATGGTTTTAAACTAAAATGTCCTTTTTAGTATGATTTTTGCATGGCTATCATACTTAGTGCATTTTTGTACTAACCCATATTTTTTCTACATTTTCCACAAAGTGTAGGTTCCGGTTGTTGAGGTGTGCTTCTCCTATTGTTCAAAGCTTCAATTGATTCTCTCCATGCTTTCGGTGAGTCCTCAAGATTCGAGGACGTATGAGTCTTTAGTAGTTTCTTTCATGTCATTTTATGTTTCGGACTATGTTGAAGGGCTGTGACCCTATTGTTGATTCAAAGTTGTATTAGATGGCCATGTGTGACAAAGTTAGACTTCCGCTTGCTTTTAAATAAAGACTTCGATTGTATGGATAAAAAATTTTAAATTCCGCAACATTTCTTATGTCTTATGTTATGATATGCTATGATGCTTGTATAAGGCTCTTTGGAGTCTTGTACGCCGTGTCACGTCTGGGGTGTAGGCTCGGGTTGTGACAACTTTGATCTATTTTCAACCTCTCACGAATAAGTTTAACCTTTTCCATACGCTCATGCACGAACTTGGACCTTATTGAAGCGACCTCACCATCTTCAAACCAACCTATGTGAGACCTACACCTCCTATATAAAAGATCCTCACACAGTGCCATCCCAATTCTAGAATGATAGCTATTATTATAAGCAAACTAAATCAAATGCACATGATCAACCCAATTACCATTGAATTTAATTATACAAGCTCTTAGTATATTCTCTAAGCTTTAAAATGATATGCTCGGCTTGTCCATCAGTCTGAGGATAAAAAGTCATGTTGAGTTTCACTTGAGTACCAAGACCTTTCTAAAAGGACTTCCAAAATTGATATGTAAACTGAGTACCTCGGTCGGAGATAATGGACAAAGGAACTCCATGCAGCATTACCATTTCCCTAATATAAAGCTTGGCATAATCCTCCGACGAGAATTAAGTCTTAACACGAAGAAAGTGAGCTGATTTTTTCATTCAGTCCACAATGACCAAAATTGAATCAAATTACCAATTGGTGCAGGATAAACCCGTAAAGACCTCCATATTCAAATCTTTCCACTTCCATGTAGGAATACTAATGTTTTGAGCCAAACCACCTAATTTGTGATGCTCAACTTTTACTTGTTGACAATTTGGACACTTAGCAACAAATTCCGCAATATTCTTCATCATCCCATTCCACCAATAGACTTCTCACAAATCATGATACATCTTGGTGGCTCTCGGGTAAATAGTATATCGATAACTCGGAGCTTCTGTCAGAATTTGATCCCTCAATTCATTAATAATCAGAACACATAACCAACTTTGATATTGAAAGACACCATCTCCCCCTTGGAAGAAAACCTCAATGGATTTTTAGGAAACTGACTTCTTCAAGTCAACTTATACCGAATCAAGATCTTGCTTAGC